>JASDQU010754391.1:5447-30112 GCA_032191745.1 Picea mariana | reverse complement strand
TCAGGTAGCCAGGGAGTTTTCCTTAAACTTTGATGGCACTAAGACCAAGGTGGGAGCCCTTGAACTGGAAGTATCTGAGGCCACTATTGCAACAACCACTGAGATACCCAACATTGGTGAAAGGTGGTTCAAATTTATGACTCTTAATGTAGCCTTTTCTAAATATTTCTCAAACCAGAAAATCAAGGAGATAATTTGTCTAAGGGAGTGCCTAGGAGCCACTTGGTTGAGGGTTTTGAAAGGATGTTGAAAATCATCCAAATATATTTTACTTGTGAGGGCAGATTCAATATGATATACCAGTATCACATTAGGATTTTTATACACTTCACAGGAAAGAACTTAATGAACATCCCTTTCTATCTGTTTAGGAGTATGGGGAAAATGGTTGATAGGGTCCAAGCCAAGTCCAAGGCTATGGACACCAGTGTTTTCCACTCAAGGATAATCAAGATGCTTGTAATGGAGGAATTGAAGAAAAGAAACATAGCTTGGGAGAAATTCATTGCCTTTGCCAATATGCAACTAGATGTATCCCCTACTCCTCAATATAAGGTGCAGATCCCTTTGCCAACTGGTAGTGTTGCCCACACAGAAACAAGAAAAAAGAGAAAGGAAAAACACATTGCCAAAGATAAAGAGGTTCCTAAAGAATTTGAAGAATAATAAAGGGGAGCCCATCACTGTCCACAAAGGGAACTTTCACCTCAGCTTGCACTTGAACTAGAAGAAATTCCCTCAGTCAAAACCACAGCCAAAAAGGGGAGAAATTTACACTTTCCTTCACCTACTACAGCAGTTGAGACTAGAGCTAAGAGGCCCTTCACCAGATCATAAAACCATAAGGAAGATGCTAAAGCAGAAGGCATAATCAAATCTCCTGTCCGAAAGAAAGATAAGGGTAAAGATGAAAATGTTGGGAAGCCTGTTGAAATCATAAGCATCACCAACCCCCCTGATAACCCCACCTTCAAGAGATTGATCAGACAACTCAGAGATGTAAGAAAGGAAATTTCCCACTTGAAGGGAGAAGGATTGGATGAGAGGAGAAAGATGAGTGAGCTCATGGATATGTATAAAGAAACTCTTGAGCTAGCTCAGTTCACAACAAGAAAATTTATGCCCCTTCACAGGCAGCTTAGAAACTTGTACAGGCAGGATAGAGACTTGCAGTCTTATAACATAAAGCCTAAAGAGGAGTTGCAACCCTTCAAGGATGATGTAGCCTAGATAAATCTCAATCTACTAGCTCAAGCTACAACAAGGATAAGTTCCAGATTAAGGCGATGAAGTGGAAAGGATGGAAAGCCCCATTTTTTATGATGATCATATTTTGCATTTTGAAGTTTTGAGGGAAGTGTCGTAATTATACATATTGGAGGCATCTACAGGATGATACAAATTCTGCTAGGATTTTTTAGGTTTTTGGGCTCAAATTACATTGCACAAAAAATTACATAGCATTTTGTAGCACCTGGTGCTACAGAATCATCCACACAGACAAAATTAAAGATTCACTACAGAAAGTGCTATGAAATCATTTTTATATATAAAGTTGCACAGTCACTGCGAAATCCGCTGTGAAATCACCTAGCCAGACACAAAATGACAATTTTCTAGGGAATCTGCTGCAGGAAAATTTACACATGTGGGTGCTACGAAATCTGCTACCGAATACACTACGAAAACTACTACGAACTGACTGATACAATCAACATTTTTGGATTCATTGTCCTTTCTAGTTTTGATGGATTTTGAGGGAATCAACGGTCACCAGGTGGCAGATGGAGGTCAACACAAAGGATTGGAGGATAGTGGGAGATGGTGGACACATGGCACTGATGGAGACGGGCCCAAGGAACAACAAATTATGACATGATTACATTGTTAGAGTTGTTTCCAACATGTTCCATGTTTCTAGAAATATGTTATCTCCACTTGCACAGATGTTAGATTGGCACTTTTTAGTGGGAGAATCCTAGGTTAGAGAGTTCATATCGCACTTCATGTTGTTACTTACTGTTTAAAATATATATACAATATGAGAATGATATTTTGAGGTTCGAATGGTTGAGCATAGACTCCCTGTTGTAATGTTTTGATAATACAAAGCCATACTCTGGTTGCATGTATGAGATCTAAGACATTTTGATTAATAGAATTCAAATTCCTTTCATTATCTTGCTTCTTTCTTACTCGGGTTGCTCATTTTGAATGATTCTTATGAGATTTTATAACTGTGTTATAATGTATGTTTGATTATGATGTTGCGATGTTATCAATGTTTTAAGGTTTAGATCAAGAAGTTCTTGTGTCTGAGCTTTTTCTTCACCTATCTACTAGAAGTCTTGATGCTCATAGCAGACCTATTCATCCTCCTCACCATGTCTTCCATCTACTCACATTTATCTTTAAACTATTGACTGAAGTTAACCAAAACCCCATTTGCTTATGCAATCTGGCCTAGAATTTCTGTGTTGGAACATTGCTATGCTGAGTTTGTCCATTTGACATTCTATCACAAATCTACATTTACAAACCTATTTGATGGGTGTTGGGCTTATCCTCTAGGAATCTGAGGGTGACTCTCAGTTCTAACATTATTTGTGCCATTTCCAAGGAACGAATTGAAAACATTTTCCTGGGATTGAACAACAAAGAAATATTGATTTTGAAGATGCATTAGAAATCAATACATTGAATATTGCAACTTGCACCTGGCGACTCCATTGTTTCAGTTGTGGCTCCCAAAGGAATACACACGAGGTCTACTCCACATCTACCTCTGGTAACACCTGAATCTGACCCAAAGAATATTATCAAGAAAGAAAAAGATTCTCAAGAAGGATTTTCAGTTGTTTTACCAGGTACTTCTGGTCATTTTCCTGATTCCACCTTTAATACACTAGTAGCTATATCTAGTTCTCATCTTTTACCCTCTGTTGAAAATTCTAGAAATCTGGATTTTGAAAATTTTCCTATTGAATACTCTTCTTTTAGTCCCAAATTGAAAGAAGAAAGTTTTGAAGTCCTTGACTCTCCTATTATTGTAAACTGGTTTAGACTTGAGAGCTTAGAATATTTTCCTACCTTGGGTTATCCTACTCCTCCCTCTATTAAAATTGTTGTGACTAAAGAGGAGGAAACCTCAATTCCCTTGGAACCTATACCATCTTCTTCAAAGGATCAACCTCTTCCTGTGAAAACTGAAATCTCTCCATCCAACCTCCCTCCTTCTACCAAAATCAAAGCTGTAGTTGTACTTGTCAATATTCAATCTCCCCCTTGTTCTCCTAGAATTCACAATCCAATGGCAGGTGCTAGCCTTTCTAGAAATAGGATGGATGCCATCATGGCTGCTAGGTATTCCCCTCTAGTGTTACCTCAGCCTATGAATGCTCTCCCAGTTGGAGACTACCTTAAGTACAAGCCCAAGTTTACAGGGGAGGAGGACATAACTGTAGAAGAACACCTTGCAACCTTTTATAGTTATGCAAACAATCTTAATATTGAGAATGAAGATGTATGGATGAGGGTATTTGTATAGAGCCTTGATGGTGAGGCTAGGAAATGGTTTAGGGGTTTAACTCCTAGATCTATTTCTGGAATTGAATCTTTGGATGATGCTTTTCTAAGGCATTGGGGGGATAAAAAGGATTTCCTATATTACATTACAAAATTTGGGTCACTTAAGAGGAAAGAAGGGGAATCTGTTTCAGACTTCTCAAAAATATTTAATAAAATGTAGAAAAAAAATCCCATTGAAATAAAGCCTACATAAACTTCTGCTAAGATCACCTATGCCAGTGCTTTTGACCCCGAGTTTGTCCTTCTATTGAGAGAATGAAGATCTACCTCTCTAGTTCATATGCAAGATGCATCCTTGGAGGTAGATCTAACATATTGGTAGCCAACAATATTAGGGGAAAATATGATAGAGGCAGAAGAAAAAGTAGGGCTAAAGCTTCAATATCTAATTCCTCTACTGTCCACCCTCAAGTTGATGAACTAACAAAATTGGTAAAATCACTTTCTGTTGAAATGGAAAAGCTGAAGCTTGAAGGAAAGAATAATTTTAGGAACACACAGAACATTGATAATAGAGGAAATTTCAGAAGACCAAATAATGCCCCTTAGGTCCTTCAATGAGATCAAAGAAATAGGGATAGGGATGACAAAAAAGTCCAAGCCCCTCTCCAAAATAAACTTGTTGTTGATGAAGAAGGAGAGGATGAAGAAAATAATCCATAAATCCATTGTCTTGGTGACACTTCTCCATCCCCTCATTTAACCCAATCTGCATATGAGGAGTCTCTCATGGACAACCAATTGAATGAATTGAGTAAAGGGGAAAAAATCAATGATAATTCAAATAAATACAACCTAAGGTCAAAAAAGAAATAGGGAAAACCTAACACTTATGATCAACCCACCAAAACATAAAATTTTGCTAAGGCTGTGGCATCTAACAACAAAGAAAAAGAGGCACAAAACCCTCAAACAGTGGTTAAGATCCCTATCCTAGAAATTAAGGAGATTCTGAAATCTCTCTCTTCTTTTAGCTTTGAAAGTTAGATTCAAAAGATTAAAATCCCAGTACCCTTTTTAGAGCTGATTAAGAATGAAGAGTTTAAAAAATGTCTTTCCAAGATGTTGCAGCTCGAATCTTCCTCTAATTCCATAGACTCAGTGAACCTTCAAGATGAAAAAACAACAGTCACATTGGGACGTTTGGTAGAGGATAGGGATGACTCTTCTCCTCCTTTCTACACATCATTAAATATTCATGATAAAGTGTTGCACAACTTCTTGATGGACTAAAGTGCATCTCATAACCTCATGCCTAAAACTGTCATGGATGATCTTGGGTTGGAAATTACAAAAACCTATCATGCCCTATACTCATTTGATTCTAGGAAAGTGAAGTGTCTTGGGGTAATCAAAGACCTGGTTGTTACCTTGTTCCAATTGCCCATGAAGAGTGTGGTCATGGATATTGTGGTGGTTGATGTCCCCCTAAAGTTTGGGATTCTCTTTTCAAGATATTAGATCAAAAGACTAGGGGGGACTTTGTATATGGACCTTTCATATGCCACCATTCCTGTATTTGGGGGAGAGCACAAAAGGATTTATAGGGAAGCACAACTAGCTTGCATCATTAGTGATGAAGCCAATCCTACCAACCATCCTATTTTTGCAGTTGATATTGATTTAGGATCCAATATTTTACAGCTCGCTGATACTCCTCAATCACCTATTGAAATCAGAAAACAATCCATTAGCACTTGTGAAATTCCTCCTCATAATACCTCTGTTTGGGAGATGTTTTTTTATGGAGCCTCTTCTAAGGAAGGTGTTGATGCTGGGGTGGTATTTATTTCCCCAACCCAAGAGATCATATCTTTGTCTTACAAACTTGAATATGAAACTACAAACAATGTAGAAAAGTATGAGGCTATTGTTTTGGGTTTGAGGGTTGCTAAAGACATGAAGATTGAAGAGTTAACATTGTTTGGAGATGCTGAATTAATTGTACATCAAGTCAAAAATATGTATCAAGCTAAACACCCCGGATTAAGGACTTACAAAAATGAAGTTTGGGATCTTGTTGATAATTTCTTCTTAGCTTTTAATATCTCTTTTGTTCCAAGAGAGGAAAGTACTATGGCAGATTCTTTGGCTGTTTTTGCAAGTAATTTCAAAGTTCCTTTGCCCCCTAAGCTCAAATATGATGTGGAAGTGAAGTATAGACCCTCTATACCTGAAAATGTCAAACATTGGAAGGTCTTTGAGGATGATCTTAAGATCAAAATATTTTTTGAAACCGTGGAAGAGTTTTCTTCCCTGCATATTGATCAAGATAATGGTAATTCCAAATGCGCTCATGTTGATATTTTTCTAAATAAAATTGTTGACCATCATATTGTTCAATTTCCCAATAACCATATTCCAAAAGGATTAGTTCCTTTGGAGAGATTGTTTGACATAAATGATGTTGATGTGCAGGTTAAAGGTTCAACTGAAAATCCTGATGTGACTGAATGCAATTTAGGTACAGAGGAAAATCCAAAGTATGTGAAATTGTCTAGCAGTTTGTCAAAGGAACAAAGGGCTGAGTATGTCAAAATTTTAAAGGAGTTTGCTGATGTGTTTTCCTAGAAATATGAATATTTACAAACATATGAGACAAACATCATTGAACATAAGATCCTTTTGAAAGAGGAGACCAATCCTTTTAGGAAGAAACTCAGACAGATAAATCCCATGTTGTTTCCTATTATGGAAAAAGAAGTAAAGACGTTTTTGGATGCCAAGATCATCATTCCTTTGAGGTACTCTGAGTGGGTGGCTAGCTTGGTCTTAGTTAAGAAAAAAAATGGGGGAATTAGATTGTGTGTTGATTTCATAAATTTGAACAAAATCTCCAAGAAAGATAATTACCCCTTGCCAAAGATGGAGCATATTTTGTAGAGAGTGACTAGCTCATCTTCGATATCTATGATTGATGGCTTCTCAAGCTACAATCAGATCTTTGTCCTACCTAAAGATAGAGAGAAAACAACCTTCACTACTCCTTGGGGCACATTTATGTATGCTAAAATTCCCTTTGGATTAATGAATGCATGAAAAACCTTTCAACGAGCAATGGATATTTCCTTCATTGGGGAGAAGGAAAAATTTGTGGTCATCTGTCTAGATGAAATTACAGTGTTCTTAAAATATGATAAGGAACATTATCATCATTTGAAAAGGGTCTTCTTGAAGTGCAGAAAGTTTGGTCTCTCTCTCAATCCTTAGAAGTCTTTGTTTTCTATGAAGGAAGACAAGTTATTGGGACACATTGTATCGACAAAAGGGGTGAGAATTGATCCAAGCAAAGTAGAGGCCATCCAGACTTTATCTCTTCCTAGATGCAAGAAATAAGTTCAATATTTCTTGGGTAAAATCAATTTTCTAAGAAGATTCATCTCTAACTTTGTTGAATTGGTTAAGTACACCACATCTATGCTTAGGAAAGGAAATAAGGTGAAATGGACCGTTGAAGCTCGGGATTCTTTTGACCAAATCAAACAGGCCTTGAATGAAGAACCTGTGTTCATCAACCCTGATTATTCCAAGGAATTTATGATATTCTCCTTTGCCTCATATGACACATTGGTTGTGTCTTTCTTCAGAAAAATACAGAGGGGTTAGAGAAACCTATTTCCTTTTTTAGTAGAGCATTGAGGGATGTAGATATGAGGTATGATACCATGGAAAAGAAGGATTATGCTTTGGTTAAATCCCTCAAATATTTCAGAGTATACATTCTGCATTCCAAGATTATTGCGTATGTTCCATCAGCCTCTGTGAAAGAGATACTTATCTAGATTGACATAGATGGGAAGAGGAGAAAATGGATTGCCAAAGTTTTAGAATTTGACTTTGAAATGAAGCCCACTAAGATGGTGAAAGGTCAAGGTTTAGCTAGGTTAATGGTTGAATCAAATTGAAAAGCAATAGGGGTTAATTTTATGAACCTAAACTCAAAAAATCAACAAGTTGATTTTACTGACAAAATATCTCATATCAACCCCAACTTGGCAGAATGCACTTGGTATAAAGACATCATTTATTTTCTGCAAAAGTTGTAGCCTCCTGATGGTTTGGAGAAGAACAAGGTAAGAGATTTGAAGCTTAAGGAAATAAGATATTGTCTCATTGATCAGATATTGTATTGRAAAGATCCTATAGGGGTTCTTTGAGATGTTTAGATCCGTGGGAGGCCCAAAAGACCATGACTAWTTTTCATGACAACTTGTGTGGGGGCCATCACTTTTGGAGAACCGCATCCTATAAGATCCTTAGAGTTGGGTATTTTTGGCCTAGCCTTTTTACTAATGYTTGTGMAAAGATTAAAGTTTGTGATAAATGTCAAAATTTTTCTGGAAAKCAACAACTCAAATATTTTCCTTTGAAGCCTGTGGTGGTTTTTGTCCCTTTTCCAYAGTGGGGACTTGACTTCATTGGGGAAATTCATCTAGCTTCAAGTGGTCAACACAGGTGGAATTTGATTGCAACTGATTATTTTACCTAATGGATAGAAGCCATTCCTACAAGGAGTGCCTCCCACAAAGTAATCATTAGTTTTCTTGAGGATATCATGTCAAGATTTGGTTGTCTAAGCAAGATTGTTACTGACAATGATGCCTCTTTCAAAGCTGAACCATTGATCAAGTTTTGTGAATAGTATGGGATTACATTAGTCCATTCTACTCCTTATTACCCCCAAGAAAATGGTTTAGCAGAGTCTTCTAACAAGATTCTCATAAAGATCATTAAGAAGTTGTTAGAAGACAGCAAGAAAGCATTTGACTCAAAGCTGAAATTTTCCTTATGGGATGATAGAGTTACAACAAAGAGGTCACTTGGTATTTCCCCTTTTCAGCTTATTTATGGGATTGAAGCTATCTTTCCTACTCATCTTTCTTTTCCCGTGGAAAATTTCCTCCAAGATTACCAAGGATAACATGATGATATGGTTAGGAGGATACAACAACTGGTATAAGTACAACAGAGTAGGGAGCAACTCCTTGACAAAACTCATGACCATCAATAGAAGATCAAGCAAGACTTTGACAAGAAGAAAAGAAAATAATATTTCCAGCTGGGAGATCTGGATGCACCTAAGCAAGACAAAGGCATACATGGTAAATTCAAAGCCTTGTGGATTGGTCCTTTCAATATTTTTGAGGTGTTTTCAAATAATACTTATAAATTGCAGAAATTGGAGGTTTATGAAGTTATTGGTGGCCCTATCAATGGGCACTTTCTGAAGAAGTATTTTTCTTAAGCCATGAGTGGCTGTCCCATTCATTGTAAATATCACTTTTCTTTTTATTTTTGTTTGAATAAATGACCCCATAGCCCTAGGATAAGACACCGAAGCTGATTGTTTTTGGCAGCTCACAAGGAGCATGCCATCCCCTATGGAGCCAATGTTATCATGAAGTTTTCTTAGGTTAACTCAAATAAATGAAAGCTTGGAGGTTGGCTCATACATTTGAACCACACTTGTGGTTTATACCCTTGGTTCATTTCCTATGGTTTATACCCTTGGTTCATCACATGATTTGACAAGCTATCACTATCATCCCCTTGACACCATAATCCTGACATGTCACTACCTCCATTTATATGATTGAAACTCTCCACTCTATCCGTTTACCCGTTAGGGAGTCAAATAAAATCCCTTCTAGTACATTGCCAACTCATCAGGAGTTTTCGTAGCGCATCTTTTGTACACCTTTCCTCTTTATCATCATTGCATTTATGAAGATGATGTCATGTCATCTCATTGTTTTCAACATCCATGTTTTTTAAAAGGGAATAATCGTGATTTGGTCATTAAATATTTCTAAATGTTTATCAAAGTTTGAATTCTACTCCTAGCTCGACGCAACATAAACTCCTGGTCCATACATTGTTGTGGATTATGCTACAGACCAGTTGATAGAAGTGAATTGGAGATTGGGATGGTTGCAAGCAACTTCATGCTTTCTGAAGCTCATCTACAGTCAAGCTACGGTGTCCAGGTACTCCTTGAGCCATCTGAGCTCTGTTGAAGATCATCTAAGATTCTACTAAATTTTCGTAGCACCTGGCGTTGTGAATTGTGGTCTCCTTTACCTATCGGCCCCTTTACCTCTGCTATCACATAATTCTTAACCTTGTGCCATATTGTCAGCCTCCTCCACTGAAATTGAATAAACTTTGCTATCAGAGCTAGCATGCCTATTTATTTCTTGGCCCTTGCTATCTACGCTACAAAAATCACTACGAAATTACGCTACAGATCCCCTATTCCAGTACTACAAACTGTATATCAACCCAATATCATCATCTCTACTCACATATCCAACATCAACTCTTTTCCTTTATGATGTCATTTAATATTTTCACTTCAAAGTTTGTTTACATTGAAGAGTTTAAGAGCTTTTTCTTTTAAAATGATGATGACCCTACATGGTGGTTTAATGTTAGCTTAAAACCTTGACAATGTTTCCCCCTTGCATACCGTTTCTTTGAAGGGATTTTCTTCCTTTTCTAAGCCATCATATTGTTCTCTCATTGGTTCATAAGTCAATTGAAGAAAAACCCTGAAGCCTTAATAAGGACCACCATTCAAACCCTAAATATTTCTATCCTTGCTTGGCTTCCCATATCTCTCATAGAATTGTAGTGTTTGGTCTCCTGTTTCTATCAAATGGATACACCTCAACAAAATAAGTCTCACAAGGGTGGGAGTGTAGTCAGGACTAAACCTTCTGATATGAACTTGTTTGACATTGAACCTCTTATCAGAGAGGTCTTCCAGAGGGTTGGATGCCTAACTTTTTGTTAGAATATGCAGAGGGGACACCCTGAGGTAGCCATGGAGTTTGCCTTAAACTTTGATGGAACTAAGACCAAGGTGGGAACCCTTGAATTGGAAGTATCCGAGGCCACTATTGTAGCATCCACTGAGATACCCAACACTGGTGAAAGGTGATTCAAATCTATGACTCTTAATGCAATGTTTTCTAAAGATTTCTTCAAACCAAAACATCAAGGAGATAATTTGTCTAAGGGAGTGCCTAGGAGCCACTTGGTTGAGGGTTTTGATAAGATGTTGAAAGTCATCCAGAGATATTTTACCTATGAGGGAAGATTCAATATGATATACCTGTATCACATTAGGCTTTTTCTACACTTCACAGGAAAGGACTTAATGAACATCGATTTCTATGTGTTTAGGAGTATGGAGAAAATGGATGATAGGGTCCAACCCAAGTCCAACGCTGTGGACACCAGTGTTTTCCACTCAGGGCTGACCAGGATGCTTATAATGGACGAATTGGAGAAAAGAAACATAACTTGGGAGCAATTCATTGCCTCTGCCAATCTAAAACTAGATGTAGCCCCTACCCCTCAATCCAAGGTGCAGAGCCATTTGCCAAGTTGTAGTGCTGCCCACATAGAAACATGCAAAAAGAGAAAGGGAAAACACATTGCCAAGGATAAAGAGGTTCCTAAAGAAGCTGAAGAAGAAGAAATGGGATCCCATCACTCTCCACAAAGGGAACTTTCACCTCAGCCTGCACCTGAACTAGATGAAATTCCCTCAGTCAAAACCATAACCAAAAAGGGGAGAAAGTTACACTTTCCTTCACCTACTGCAGCAATTGAGACTAGATCTAGGAGGCCCTTCACCAGATCGTCAACCCATAAAGAAGATGCTGAAGCAGAAGTCATAACCAAAGCTCCTGTCCAAAAGAAAGATAAGGGTAAAGATGAAAATGTTGAGAATCCTATTTAAATCATAAGCATCGCCACTCCCCCTGAGAACCCTACCTTCAAGATATTGATCAGACAACTCAGAGATGCAAGAAAAGAAATTTCCCACTTGAAGGGAGAAGGATTGGCTGAGAGGAGAAAGATGAGTGAGCTCATGGATATGTATAAGGAAATTCTTGAGCTAGGCTAATTCACAACAAGAAGATTTCTGCCCCTTCATTGGTAGCTTAGAAACTTGTACAGGAAGAATAGAGACTTGCAGTCTCAAAACATAAATCTCAAAGAGGAGTTGCAGCCATTCAAGGGTGATCTAGCCCAGAGAAATCTCAATGTACTAGCTCAAACTGCAACAAGGAGAAGTGCCAGATTAAGGCGATGAAGTGGAAAGGCTAGAGAGCCCCATTCTGTATGATGATCATCTTTTGCATTTTGAAGTTTTGAGGGAAGTGTCATAATTATACCTACTGGAGGCATCTATAGGCTTATACACTTTCTGCTAATATTTTTTGGGGTTTTGAGCTCAAATTACATTGCATAGAAAATTGCAGAGCATTTCTTAGCACCTGGCGCTACAGAATCATCCACACAGACAAAATAGCAGATTCACTACGGATAGTGCTGCGAAATCGTTTTCACATATAAATTTGCATAGTCGCTGCAAAATCCGCTGCAAAATCACCTAGCTAGACACAAAATGGTTGTTTTGTACGAAATCCGTTACAGAACAATTTACATAGGTGGGCACTACGAAATCTGCTACCGAATGCGCTACGAAAAATGCTACGAACTTACTCATACAGTCAACATTTATGGATTCGTTGCCCTTTCTAGCTTTGATGGATTTTGAGGGGATCAACGATCACCATGTGGCAGATGGAGCTCAGCACAAAGGCTTGGAGGACAGTGGGAGTTGGTGGACACATGGCACTGATTAAGATGTGCCCAAGGAACAACAAATTATTCCATGATTACATTGTTAGAGTTGTTGCCAACATGTTCCATGTTTCTAGCAATCTGTTATCTCTACTTATACAGATGTTAGATTGATAGTTTTTAGTGGGAGAATCCTAGGTTAGAGAGTCCAGCTCGCACTTCATGTTGTTACTTACTCTTTAAACTATATATACAACAGGATAATGATATTTTGAGGTTCGAATGGTTGAGCATAGACTCCATGTTGTAATGTTTTGATAATACAGAGCCATACTCTGGTTGCATGTATGAGATCTGAGACATTGTGATTAATAGAAGACATTTTGATTAATAGAAGTCAACTTCTTTTCATTATCTTGCTTCTTTCTTACTCGGGTTGCTCATTTTGAATGATTCTTATGAGATGTTATAACTGTGTTATAATGTAAGTTTGATTATGATGTTGCTTCAAATGTTATCAATGTTTTAAGGTTTAGATCAAGAAGTTCTTGTGTTTGACCATTTTCTTCACCTATGTGCTAGAAGGCGTGATGGTGCTCATAGCAGACCTATTCATCCTCCTCACTAAGTCTTATCTACTCACATTTATCTTTAAACCATTGAACTAAAGTTAACCAAAACCCCATTTGCTTATGCATTATGACCTAGAATTTTTATGTTGGAACATTGCTAAGCTCAGTTTTGTCCATTTGACATTTTATCATAAATCTACATTTACAAACCTATTTGATGGATGATGGACTTGTACTCTAGCAATCTAGGATGACTCTTATGCTAATATAGTGAATATGTCTTGAGGCCTTTTCGACCAAACTTCTTGTCCTGATCTTTATTGTGTTCTAGTTCTTCAATTGGTATTAGAGCTTCTTGTCCTGATCTTTATTGTGTTCTAGTTCTTCAATTGGTATTAGAGCGAAGAGGAGAAGGTTTTGATCTTTATTGTGTTCTAGTTCTTCAATTGGTATTAGAGCGAAGAGGAGAAGGTTTTGAGAGGTCTGATTTGCTGTTAGAGAGTCACCAAGCAATAGAAAAGGTTTTGATCTTTATTGTGTTCTAGTTCTTCAATTGGTATTAGAGCGAAGAGGAGAAGGTTTTGATCTTTATTGTGTTCTAGTTCTTCAATTGGTATTAGAGCGAAGAGGAGAAGGTTTTGAGAGGTCTGATTTGTTGTTAGAGAGTCACCAAGCAATAGAAGACGACCGCTATGTGAGTGATTTGTTGATGTTGAAATGTGTACCAGTCTGGACTTGACTTGACACACTCGTGGAGTTAGCGAAACCCTGTAGAAGATCCTTGTGCGCAAACGAGAGCAGGCGAAGGAAAAAGGACGACTATGTGTTGATTTCCGTATGCCCCTTGGATTTCCTTTGATGACAAGAATCAAAACTATTGAAGAGAAGCCGCCAATGTGAAGTTTTCTCATATTGAAGGCCGTCTGGCAAGAGGAGAAGCCAGAGCGGGTGAACGAAAAGAGAGCCCAGGTGTGCTGGGTTGAATTGGTTTTCATTATTTTTGTTTGCTGGTTAAGCGTTGGTGCCCACCTCGGGGCACAAACCCACGACCATTAAAAAAAGAGAATCTACTCTCATGGAGAAATAGTTCTAGGGTCGAGGCAACGAGAGTTTGCAGATTATTTCATTTCTTCAACCATTTCCAGATCTGTTTTTTCTATTGCTGTTATTGTATCATTACAATGAATATAATGTTGTGAATATGGCTTGAGGCCTTTTCCACCAAACTTACTGTCCTCCTGATACTGTGCTCAATTTCTTCAATTGGTATCAAAGCTTCTTATGGTCTTAAGAGACTGGTAGCACCATGATAGTTGTTGGACTGGTAGCACCATGATAGTTGTTGTCCATGGAAGGTGAGATGCAGCGAGAACAAGGAGCGAAAGAGGATCAGTTGTCACACACGCTACATCATCGACATCATCGACGAAAGAGATTTGAACGCAATCAAACCTGCTCTGGTCATTTAAACATCTGCATCGAATTGAATGCTTGGCTGCTATCTGTGAGGAGGAACCCACTTGAAAGAAGTAACCGAATTTTTTATGTGTCTGGTGCTTTAATCTCCTCGCCCCTGCTGATCTATCCGATCTGAATACACACCCGCGATATGTATCTGATTACTAAATAAAAAGCCAAAAGAATAAGCCAGCAATTTAGATCTGCAATTGGGTGTCGTAGTCATTTAGATCTCTTGTTGTAGACAGAACGCATCATAATTAGGGCTGTCACCACTTGTTTTCAGAAAATGTCCATCGCGCATAAAATTAATAAGCCCAAAGTCTGCGATCTTAACATTGCATTTGCAATCTAGTAATGATTTTTCTGGCTTAAGATCACGATGAACGATCTTGTTTATGTGGCAATACTCCACGCCTGATATAATCTGTTAAAACAAAACATCGGGCCTCAACACTTTAACCAGTGAGTTGTTCAACGCTTCACCAGTGATCTCCACGGATCTCAAACTACCTGCACACAAAGCGATCAACAATTAAATCGGTAAAAAGAAAAGCAATTCTGCCTCAGTGAATTTAGTCAATAGCAGCACAACGCAACAAATTCTTTGCACAAAGTTCTCCAAATCGATAGCGCATAAGTCGCCCTTCCCTTGCCAGATTCTGTCCATCATTACGTAGCCATCTAAAATAGGAAGCTTACTTGTACATTGTCCACTCTGGTTCTGGTTATAGCTGTTTTATGAAATGATTTTTTTTTCAGGAATTTGGTGATATAAATTTACAAGAATCACTATTTTTTGTTATTAAAATCCAATATAAATTTACAAGAATCACTATTTTTTGTTATAAAAATCCATTTCTAAATGTAGAAATAAATTCCAAGTGTATTGTATTATACAAAAATAATTACTCAAATATATTAATCTAACAATTTCTAATTAAATTTAAGATTTCAAACACATGTTCCTGAAAACAATCATCATTTCATAAAACATTTGATAGAACTGTTTAACCTACTACTATAAGAATAGCATGGATTATAGGAATAGAAACGAATGGTTTAAGGAGGCTGGTGTGAAAAGACATGTGAAATATGGATTAATCCGTGAACAATGTCTCAACAGTGAAAATATAAAATCATTCCCTAAAATAACTGATAAGATTGTGATAGGGTGGAAGAGGTTACATGGAAAGATGAGTTTTTCATGCAGGACAATGAATCAAGTGTTGAGGATAACATTTGCTTAAAGGGAAAGAGCATTTTAAATCCTAGAAAAAACCCCATGTTAAGCATAAAGCCTCATGTAAAGCTCTAGATATGGAGTTATCATGTTTCTATTGTTATATTAGTGTTGTAAATAAACCTTTTAATTGTGATTGTATCATTTGTTTCCTATATATATATATATATATATATATATATATATATATACTAAAAAAACCTAATTTTAAGATATTTTATTATGTACATTTGTTATATTGTAAAAAAAGATTATCCATTTAAAAAAGCTTCACTTTAATTATTCTCTTTATCAAAAAAATCAAATTACTTCTCTTTTTTAATGCTACTTTTGTCTTTTGATACATAACACAATCATTCAAAACTTTGAAAACTAATAATAAAAATAAAAGGAGAAAAAACTATCCACTTTCAACATTAAAAAAAAATCCATCACCTTTTATTAGCCTTTCTTTATTTCAGAAATGAACACAACTTAATGTTATGGTGGTGACCTTTTATTAGCCTTTGAAACCATAAAAACCACCTTTGTGATTAAACCATTTAGGAGGAACCACTTCCGATTTTTGAAAATCGAAGTATGGGCTCCGTGTCACTTAGATGTTATGGGCCCACGTGTTTGTGAATCTCTTATGCTCACGAGAACCATTGATTGTGATCAATAGATACTTGGATTTGAGAGCATAAAATAATTTTTACGATAGCTGTTACATAAAATAATGTAATTATAGTATAATTATTACGCCGAAGGCGTTCTTTTAGGGGCAGTTCCTCTCGCCTTTTTGTAGTTTGTCTATATCCATTGGCAACTCGCCACGTGTTTTTATTTAACTTTTTTTTTTTTCCACTCCACCGCATCAATGCCTGTTGTTTCCTTCACCGATACGCTACAGCCTTGTTCCTGCAGGTGGCGTTGTAAGGCTATACAAGGATGGATCCATACGAGCCCTGCAATGGCGTTCCAGTCCCTTGCTCTCAGGGTGCCTTCGTCGATGGCGTCGCTTCCATGGACATAACACTCGACGACACCACCGACGTTCTGAGTTTTCTTCACTTATCATTGTTTATCTTACTGTCGTAAAACAGGAAGAGGGTTTAGAGACGAGGGAAGACAGATATTAGATATTACATATGGAGCCTTTTGGTCTTTCTGACATGTTCTATATATTCTAAAACTGCTGATGATGTATATATTGTTTTCTTGACAATCCAAGCGAATGCTTTTGGTCACCGGATTTTTATCATCTGTCCTGTGCATTGTGATTTTGGCTCTGCATTTTCAGAAACTATTTTGAATTGGGTATGTAAAGAGAAGGCGTTGAGGGAGGGTATTCTGATTGGACAAAGTGGGTAGGGACGTTTAATTTTTTTCTTGTCATGTACTCATTATCTTCATGGTGATTGGATGCAGTACTTCGTGTGTGTTGCTTACTCAGAAGACCAGAAGAAGGGCCGAGGATTGACAATATGATGGTAAGTATATCTGTCTTTTTTGTCAAAAATTTTAAATTTCAGTTTTTTTTGAACCCTCAACAATCTGATTGCTCTGGAATATGGTATGAGTTATGTATGTGGGTACTTTGTACCAAAGGTCTGTAGTTAAAATATTTTGCAGTTTAAGATATCGTGTTGTTTTTAATAACAGATCTAGCTCTTCTCGGGCACATCTAATTTGAAAGATGTTTAGTTTGGAAACTGTTTCGAACTGGGAAGATTTCGACAGTGTCAGTTTTTACACGAAAGGAAAAAATATTGTCTCAATAGAAATTTAACATTATAAACTATATTCCCAGCCTAAAACTTAAGAAAATTGATACTGAAGACATGGTTGAAATTAGAAAATTGAGTAAACATTTGATGCGCACAGTAATAAGGCATTTGGAGCAGAGTCGTTCCACTAGAGAGATGATTACTCCAAGGGATAGTTTCTTACTTGGGTACATAGATGCCATACTCTCGAATAGGGTGAATATAGCCCTGGGACAAGTACTCGGCTCAAAACTCTTTTGAATTGTATTGGATAATCAATACTTGCTTATCTCCCAGAGTATTGGTTGAGTACCCACTAAGTATGCCAAGTTTCCCAAAGTCAATACTCGTTATATTCCTTCGTAATTTTTCTAGCAGTAAAATGATTTAATTTGAACTTTTGTATTGTGAAGTATGCCGAGTATGCGTACGCTGAGTATGCTAGGGAGTTTGTCAAGCCAGTACCTCTAGGCTATTCTTTAAGAACGTGATATTGTTGATACTATGGAATCAGGTCCTCTGATTCACGGTTTTTCGGTTTCCGTTAATTCAAAGGTCCCTTTTGAGGCCCACGGCAACCCATAGCCGGAATATCAGCAAGTACTTTGGCAGGGGATGTCGTTTTGCTTTAAATTTTGACAATAAATCTATGAAATGTCTTTTATGAAAGTCATCCTATCTCAGTTGGGAAATACCAAAATTTTGTTCCTGAAATTAGATAGAATGTGAAAAGAATGTCTTGTTGGACGAGCAACTGAATTGGAGACAACCATCTATCCTTTAAATATTTGCGTCTATCCCTAGAGAATCATGTAAAGGTCTAATATGGGTCCAAAAGATATATAAAAACCCTAGTCAAATAGTTGTTTAAGGTTTATCAAGTATAGTTAGTTAAATCATTAACTGTCCTAATGTATATTAATTAAATAATAGTTATTTATTAATAATATTATTTATTTATTATTTAATATATGTTGATTAATTAATTAACACATTTAATGTTTGGGGTAATAAATTAAAGGCTTAATAACTTTTAATTTATTTTTAGAAAACTTTACGTATAAAGGAATAAAGCATTGAATGGAGGGATAGGGTATTAAATGGAGGGATAAGGTGAGTGGAAATAAATGAAGGTAGGAGGCGGTGAATCGGGAAGGATATGAGGGGGTAGAGGCATTTAGAAATGGTAACTTTTGATTTTGAGGGCAGGGAAACATTATTTGGATATTGAGGACTGTATGTGTTTTCTGGTTTTGTATTTTCTGGTTTGGAGTTTGGGTGAACTGTTACAGGGGTGCACCAGGTTGCTGGGAGTTTTAGGCTCGGGGGCCAGGAATCCTTATGGAATCTTGGAGCTAGGGAGACGGATAGGCTGCTCCTAGCTGGCTGGGTGGTTAGTCGATTTTGGGTAGGGTTTGGACAGAGCAGCAGCGATGACAAACGAAGATTGGAGAAATAACATCAGATAGAGGTATGTGTTTTCATGATTACGTTGTGTTAGGTGATTATCATTAAGCTGTTGAATATGTTGTGTTATGTAATTTATTAGCATGTTGTTCATAAATTTAAATTTCTGCTACTTATATGCTGAATAATGAAATTGCTTATTGCTTATACGTCGAAATAATCTTAATTGTTTAAATTTATGAATTTTATTAGGCTTTGTTAAATTAGGTTCTTACACATGGTATCAGAGCTTCAATTTGAAGCATTGGAGGCTTAAGGGCCTACCTACAATTAAATTTTCTTTCTTTAAAACCAACACCTGTTCACCTGCCAACCTGTTAAAAAAAAAACCTGTAAGAAACCTCATAAAAGATAGATGAGCTTTTCAAAAAAAAAAAATTGCTGTTTTTTTTTATATATACAGATTTGCTTAATTTTTTTTATTTACTTACTTTTCTAAAATAAAATTGTATTATACAGTATGTTAAAAAAATATATTTATATTGAAAAAAAAAGAGCCGTAGGATATGGTGGTCGATGGGAAACAAAGATAAAAAAAAAGAGCAAACAAAGAAAACAAACAAACAAACAAACTTACAAACCCTAACCTAAAAAAGACAACCAACGACCAAACTAGACCGAGCCTAACACCTAAGCGCCAAACCAAGCCAAGCATACAATTTTTTTAACATAGATATAAAAAAAATAAAAAAAAATAATCATATACGTATTGGTTTAAGAAAAAAAAAATATATGGCTTGGATGTCCGGATGCATGCGCACCTGTACCTTTTTACTTATCCCAAGATTTAGATATAATTCTAAGTCTGAGAACATTTGAGATTCGGGCATCCAGATTACAAAATGGTGCACCTTCACAATTCTTCCAGGATTTGGATGTAATTCCATTAGTGAGAGTTAATCCATGATCCAATCATCCAATTAGACAAAAATATTTCCCACGAAAGTTCTTCTCGGATACAAATATCATCTCTTTCTTGGTCAACATACCGTATTGATAAACACATAGGATAAAAAAAAATAATATATAAAAAAAATACCAAAATAATATACAAGCCAGCGCTTAGAGCCGAGCATCGAGCCACGAAGGGAGGAGCTCGCAGGCCAAGGGAGGAGCCACAGGCCTTTATCGAAGCCAAATTTCGCAAGCACATAACAACAATACACAACTCAATACTAAATACAATGCCCGAGATCAAATCCACAAGGGGAACCATTCTATGCACCACAACACAACATTTTTATCCTACTTAGGTTAAAACAATACTATAAGAGAGCCTTGTCCAACTGCAAGAAAGCCACAATCCAGTGACGGAAGAGGGATAAAATTGCCCGCAAAAATTATTAGGCATTTTCAAATTATTCCCTTGAAACCGATTAAGCTATTACAAGACAAAGCCCAACATCCATTCAATCAGATTGCTTATTTCTCGCATTCCAGAGTTGCCAAATCTATTTGATTTAATAAGCAAATCAAAATACATAAACATACTAGTTACCCAAAGTTTCAGGATTTACTAAAGCTCTTTTCAGGGATTTACGAAATCCCTCTCAAATGCACTCTGAAATATTCAGACTTTAAAGAGACCAAAGAAACAGATGAAGCGAGTAAACCCTAAGAGAATAACAACCAAAACAAATGTTAATATCCTTATCGACGATCTCCCTCATATCATCGTAGCACAACCCTCAAGCACTTAATGCCAAGTCACAAGAAAACCTACACAGGCCCAGCGGAGATAAAAAAAAAAATGTAGCCCGCAGGCCCATCTCCTCCCAACATACCAAGTCAGCACCCAAGCGCCCAAAGCCGACCAAGGGATGAGCCCACATGGTGCATATATATATGATCTGCACACAAAAGAGTGCAAAATATAGTGGAAGAGAGGGGAAACAAACCCTCGACCTCCTACAAGTGCCATCGACTCCACACCATGCACATACCAACAGGTCATCGTACGTTGCTCATGGCTCCACACCCAGGAGAGCCCACGGCTCCACACCCACTGAGCACACACAAAATCACGAAGGAGAAGCCACAAAGAAATCGCCAGTCATGTGTTTGTGAACTACGCGTCATAGCCAACGAGTATTGACAACTCGTGACCAAGCGCCAAAGCCAACGGAGGCGCACACAAGGGGGCAATTCTGAGTGCTCAGTGTGTCAAAGCATTCAACACACTAGTCAATGAAAGAGACCAATCGCCAAAGCCAAGGCCACGGAACCGTGCTTGGCCTAACAAAATATACAGGTCCTATTACCCTCAAACCCATTTACAAATAAAAAACTCATAAGCCTCTGGACATTACCATAGCTCCACCATGGTAGCAGAGAGGGAGGAGCCCCAACCATTACCTTAACTCTGCCGCAATTGTAGAGTAGGAGAGGCTCATGGCGCATTCACATAATGAGATAGACGACAGATTGATTAGGGTTTGGGGATAGAGACTATGCGTTTAGGGTTAGGGCGGTGAATCAATGGTAGGGTTGGGGGCACATGGGCCTCATACGAGAACTCACGATGCCCGTTTCAAAATAAAATTTCTTATTTTTTTATTGTTTTAATTTTTTGTAATAATTTTTAATTCGTTTTATTTTATTTATTTATTTTTTGTTGTTTTTAAGATTAAAAAAAAGTAATAATAATTAATTAAAATTAATTTATTATTTATCATTGCTTTAATTATTTAAAGATTTAAATTATATGATTTAAATTAATTTAATAATATATGTTTAAGTTAAAGGTTTTAAGTTAATTTAAATTAATTTTAAATAAGTTAAGTTAACTTTAAGTTAATATGTTTAAGTTAAAGGTTTAAATTAATTTTAAATTAAAGGTTTAAGTTATGATATATGTTTTAAATTAAAGATTTAAATATATAGTATTAAAGATTAAAGTTTTAAACCTTAGTTTTATAAATTTCAAGATTTAAATTATATAATTTAAATATAGGTTTAAAACTAAGGTGATTAACTTATTACTTCTTAATAATTAATCAACATTAGGTTGGAAATTTCATTAATTAGTTTTTAAACGCAAAGTATAAGGACTTAGATCAAGATAAGCGGGAGGGGGGCTTCATGTGCACTAGGCATGTAAGTTAGAGAAATTAGCGAGTATGGTGGAAAGCTAGCGTAGCTACCAATTGAGGGAGTCAATAGTTTTCTTAGGTAGTGACACCAAGATTAGATACTTAACCCTAACCTAGCCACTTCCCCTAAAGAGAGTAACGTCTGTTTACAGACAAGTAAAAAAAACTTACGGCTAACCCTGTTTTCTAGCTTAAGTTGCGCAAATGTGAAATGTCCTTGAACTTACTTGACAACTTTGGTTGATGCAGATTAAATTATACAGGATGGTTAGAACTCGAGGAAATTGAGGCAAAGAGGCATCGTCGTAGGGACCGCCAACACTGCCACCACCATCGCCTGAACTAGCTCTCATACTACGCTCTTTGGAGACCATAAACGAGACTTTAAAGGGGCGTCAACCAGCAGGGATCGAAGTGGAGCCCCCACCATCTGGAGCAGGTAATCCAGAAGTGTCGAGGGATTCAGGGGGAGGACCTCCACCCAAAGACATAACTAGAGAACTGCAGAAGATAAATTCTGAAGTTTGCTGGGGGTCGTGCCAGTGAACGTGCCGAGGCATGGTTGGAAGGCATGACAAGGTGTTTTTCCTTAATAGATTATGCATCCACTTCAAAGGCGAAGATAACGATTTTTCAGTTGAGAGGTAGTGCCTTGAATTGGTGGGGCAACCTGGAAAGGAAATTGCACCTTAACCCAGGCACCGTATCTTGGGAACTTTTCGAGGAGAGGTTCTGAAGGAAATATCTTCCAGCTTACTATGAGGAACAACAGGTAGGAGCGTTTCATGCTCTAGTACAGGGAAACAAAACCGTAGAAGAATATGATATCAGGTTTACTGAATTGGTCAAATATGTTTCATATATGGATAATGACCAATGACAGGTAGAATGCTTTGTCTATGGGTTAAACCTTAAGATAAGGGATATGGTGCGGATGTGGAAACCGTCTTCAGTAGCAGAAGAAGTAGAAAATGTGTGTTATGCGGAGGAACACATGAACTTAACTGGAGGTACGAGACCGACCTTTCCGCATCGTCCTGGATTTGTGGGGAAGGCCCCTAGGACATTTCCCAGGGGAGAGGGCTCAAGGCCACGTCCATATGGTAATAGAGTTTCACCAAGGACAATAGCCGCAGGGATTTCAATGGCAACAAGTGCAACATCTCGTTCATCACCAACGACGCAGATAGGTCCACGACCATCTCAGGGGATATTTAGTAGGGGCAGGGGTTCCAGGGGAAGGAACTCATTTTAGAGACAGTCACAAAACAATGCGCAGGTTCAATATCATGTTACCTGTTGGGGATGTGGAGGACCCCATTACCAGCGTGATTGCCCAAAGTTACAATCAGGATTTGTGCATAGAGAAGGAAAGGCCCCGATGGGAAGAGCAAGTGGAAACCACCAGATTTACGCAGCGGTTAATAATCGCCAGGCATAACATCAATCCACGGTGGTGGAGTCATCAGGTACGCTAAATCATATCAATGTTAAGATTTTATTTGATTCTGGTGCTACAGATAGTTTCATTTCACCATCTGCATTAGAAAAGAGTGGGTTGGCAGCCTACGAGCACGATGACTTTAAACAAGTCAAGATGGATTAGGGGGAAAAACAAACGGTAGGACATAGCATTGATAATTGTATAGTAGACTTGGGAGTATGTACTATCAGGTTGAAGGTATACATCACTGCTCTTGGGACGTATGACTTAATCATTCGAATGGATTGGTTAGAATCTCATCGAGCTTTGGTAGATTGTTTCCCAAAAAGGGTGCTCTGTATTGATGACGAAGGAAGGCCAGTAGAGATCCAGGGTGTACGGAGAAAGGTGTCATTACACTTTATCTCAACTATGAAGGTTAAGCGATGCTTGAGGCAAGGGTGTCGACTGTATGTAGTGGAAGCAATGAGTGAAAGGAAAGGACCCTCCTTAGATCAATACCCAATATTGTCAGATTTTAAAGATGTTTTTCTGAACGAGTTACCAGGGTTACCTTCTGAGAGGGAGCTTGATTTTACTATTGATTTAAAACCTGGTGCAAAACCTATTTCCAAGACTCCGTATCGGATGACAACATCGAAACTTTGTGAGTTGCAATTGCATTTGAAAGAGTTACTTGACTTAGGGATAATAAGGCCCAGTGTCTCACCTTGGGGTGCACCAGTAATTTTTGTAAAGAAGAAAGATGTTTCCTTACGATTGTGTATATATTACAGGGACTTGAACCATGCTACAGTGAAAAATAGGTACCCAATGCCACGAATAGATGACCTCTTCGATCAGATGAAAGGAGTAGTGGTATTCTCAAAGATTGATTTGCAGTCAGGGTATCACTAGTTAAGGATTAAGGAAGGCGATATTCCTAAAATGAAATTTCGAGCTCGATTTGGACATTATGAGTTTGTCGTAGTACCATTCGGATTGACCAATGTGCCAACAGTATTCATGAGCCTCATGAACAAAGTATTTCGAAAGTACTTAGACCGTTTTGTACAAGTCTTTCTAGATGACATCCTCATCTATTCCAAGAACGAAAGAGAACATGAAGAAGACTTGCGAGTGGTGTTGTCCTGCCTTAGAGAGAACAAATTGTATGAGAAGTTGTCGAAGTGTTCCTTCTTCCAGAAAGAGATCCACTATTTAGGTCATATCATTTCTAGTGAAGGAATCTCTGTTCGACAACACAGGTATTCCAACAGAGGACAAACACCTTCAGTAACCACTCACATAACCAGATCAAAGATCAATACATTGATGTTTTCACGTGGTAAGACCCCTACGGGGAAACATCCACGACCCCAACCAATGCATCCACTTGGAGCAGTTTATTAATGCAAAGAAAAATATTACAGAGAGATTTTACAAGAGAGTTTCTCACAATCGATCATCGAC
>JASDQU010754390.1:22497-41179 GCA_032191745.1 Picea mariana | reverse complement strand
TTAAAATCAACCCGCTGATTGAAGTTAATGTGGACCTCACTTCCCTGTGCATTTCTTGTCTGGTTCTGTGTTGTAACATCATTCTAGTGTTGAGTTTGGTCCATTGACCCCGCACCCATTTAAACCAACATCCACCCCAAACACTGATGGGTATCGGGCTTACCTCTGCTGCAATCTAGAGGTGACTTCCGGTGCTAACACTACCATGGTTATATCTAACGCTAATCCAATGCAGTGTATTCTATCATGTCATATTTTTGGGGGCAGATACTCTAAATGGATTGTTATCCTACAAGGTTTTGATCTCGAGTTTTCAATCGCCAAGTTCAACAAATCCTTGGTATTCACTTAATTAATGACCGACCTTCCCCGATTCAATGATGAATATGTGGTACAAGATTCATTGCCTGATGAATCCTTGTTTCTCATTGACTTTTTAGATCCATGGTTTGGAGATGTGTTAATATATCTCCAGACCCAAAGTTTTCAGCCTGAATTATCAAAAGATGATCGTCGACGCATTCGTCATAAATCTCGGCATTACCTTATCATATGAGATATTCCTTATCGTTGCGGGGTAGATATGGTTTTGCGTTAGTGTTTGGTCCATAATGAAACCGAATGAATCCTTAATGATTGCCACTCCAGAGCATGTGGTGGCCATCTTTTAGGGTTATCCATTGCCCACAAAATTTTGTGCATCGAGCATTTTTGGCCCACGATCTTTAAATATTGTATGAATGCGATCAAAAAATGCCACACTTGCTAGATCTTCTCAAAAAATATGTCGCACATACCGCTCCATTACATCCCATAGTCGTTGTCAGTCTCTTTTCCAAATGGGGGATAGATTTTACAACATGTAGACCTACCTCCATTGTCGACCATAATTAAATTATTGTGGTTGTCGATTATTTTACCAAATGGGCAAAGGCTATGCCTAAATTTTTAAACGACGCTAAGACTGCAACACTTTTCATATTCAACCATATCATTTCCAGATTTGGTGTACCCAAATCAATTGTGACTGATCATGGATCACATTTTTGTAATAATATGATGATTGAATTGGCAACATTGTTACATTTTAACTAGGAACACTCTTCCCCCCTATTATCCCCAAGTTAATGGACAAGTTGATTCCATTAACAAAGTACTCAAAACGATTCTCCAACGAATGGTAGGCAAACATAAGTCAAACTGGCACATTATGTTATTTTTGACATTATGGGCATACCGAACTTCTGTAAAAACTGCCACTAGTTTTACACCTTTTCAACTCCTTTATGGGTTGGATGTTATTTTCGGCATTATGGGCATACCGAACTTCTGCAAAACCTGCCACTAGTTTTACCCTCATTAAAGCTAGCCATCGAAATTCTCCTTGATACTTCCATCGAGGAAGAATGACTGCTTTAGTTGTAACGTCGAAGAGAAGCCACCATGGCCAACGAGTCACATAAAAGACGAGTTAAAGCCCAGTATGATCAAACCGCTTGTCCTCGAGTTTTTTCGGAACAAGACCTGGTCTTAGTTTATGACCAAGACCATGAAAAATTAGGAGCAAGAAATTTTGAACCACTATGGCGTGGTCCCTGTGTTGTAAAACGTGCACTTCAAAAAGGGGCCTATGAGTTATCTTACTATGAGGGAAACACCCTATCGGAGCCCCACAATGGGCTCTACCTTAAAAAGTACTAATTATAAACTTAGCGCTATCTAGTGCTTTTGTATTATATGTATCATAGTGTGGTGTGATATATTTTGTTTCCTCTATGTGATATACTTTGTTGGTTTGTTATTCATGCTTGGTGCTTGATTGGCAGATGTCAACCGTCTCCTCTTCCTATATCAGATACACAGATGGAGCTATCTGTAGTACCTGGAACATCGCTTCCAATGTCTGGGTCATTTTTTCACCCACAAACAAACTGGCGAGTTCAAGGGGCATTTGCCTAGGTCCTACAACAAACAACATTGCAAAATATAGTGCAGTTATCGAACTTATGTCTGAAGCTTTAGCTTTAGGCATTCGTCGTTTTACTGTTAGGTTGGACTCCCAGCTTGTAGTTTCACAATTAAACTTATCTTCTCCTATCTATCGCCCAATTCCTTTTCATAAGTATTCGAGGCTCTGCCTCCTTGAGAGAGAATTTGATTGTATTTCTTATGAACATATCCCAAGGGAATTCAATTCATTGGATGACTAGTCAACAAATTATGTATTGAATTCGCATCTAATGCATTAAGAAAATTAATCAACCAAGCATTTATGTACACACATTCCAAAATATTTGTACATGTAAGTAAACATCCATGTATATATAAAGATTGTTCAAAATACATCCCAAAAACAAGTGTAGCATAACAAAATTGGGCCATATGCCCATACATATCGATATATGCCACATACAAGGGTGTACAATAACTAAAAATATAGAACACTAGTCATCACGAGGAGCTCTATGGTCATGATAACATAGCACAACCCTAGCCACCTTCCATGGGAGGTAGGAGAACATACCACCCACAACAACAATATGCCTCTACATTCGCGGAGGAATATCATCCATATGTGGTACTGGAATCTCGACAATCAATCCCTCGAGGTTTGCCGTGTGATCCTCTAAAACCTACGCCTAGGGCCCTCTACCTAGTTGTACTCTAGCCGCTCCCACGTACATCCCACACCTATGAAGGGGTGACATCCCTATCGGGCGAAATGGTGCACAATCTGCAAAATCCACACAATTAGTCATGCTACACACAAAAAAAATCATATATTTTTAAAAACACAAAAACATTAAATATTCCAAAAACCTCAAAATGAAAACATGCACATCATTCTTACCGAGCTCATCACTAAACTCTTCCCCATCAGGAAGGACCATGTCAGGATCTGCTTGATAGTCCACACCCATATAAGTGTAATCATCCACGACCACAATCTATCAATCCCACCAACTGAAAAATTCATACCCAAAATGTGTTTTTCACCTTCCCCCTAGGCGTGACAACAACTCTATCCATTTTTTCATTGTGGGATTCCTTATTCCAGCCACTGGCCATGTAACCCATGGGAGAGAAGTCAGTACTCGCTCAAAAAAGAATGATAGCAGAATCGATGGATAGCCAAAAAAAAATTGGCGTCCTATTTTGCATTTAGTCAGTTGTTCCTTCATGTTTACTAACATCCCTGCACACTAGTTATATAATGTGGGACTAAGAAACATCACACCATAATCCATATGGATCCTAGAGGCCAAATGGGGCCGTGTACTTCCCGCCACCTGAGTGATAGTATATAAGATAGTGCATAGGGTAAAATTTGCCACCTGTCCAATGGGTAGTTTGTCGCTGCTTTTTCTAGTACCTAGATGGCAATATTTCCTAACATAGGCATCTACGGGCTTAGATGAGCCACCCCTGCCACCAACTAAAACTATAGTGGCCCCTCTCTAGGACAATCCTGTGAGGAAGTAGATATCCTCAACCTCTAGTGTCAATACTTGATCCATGACCATGAAGTGTTGCTTGTTTGGGTCCCACATATCAACCAATCACTCTAACATTGTCAGTTGTGCTCTCATACTAGAGCACAAGAAAGATTTTAGTAGCCCACAATCCCTCAATGCATCTAAGGTACATGGGTTCCCCATTGCAGCTTCATCATTGAACTCATGCTCTCGTTCTTTCCACTCAATCATGATGAATTCCCTACCAGGAAACATAAAAGAAATTATTAGAACACATCCATAAATTCGAAATACTGAAAAAATTTCCATAACATTTCAATTTAAAGTTGTTCGTCCCTGACCCTTTGAGACAGGGCGACCAGTCGTTGGCTATTGTTTGCTACAAAGCGACCATCTCTTAACTATCCCTGGTCGCAAAAAAATTCCCAGACACAAAGCGACCGTCACCGGTTGGTCGCATCCCCACCAAACATAGGAAGTGACTAGTTGTTGCCAAAGGGATGTCACTGATCGATTGCCAACATATCTTGGCTAGGAAGTGACTAGGGCTTCCTGGTCGCCCGCCCAATAGGGGCTTCCCGCGACCATGCAAACTAGAAATTTTCAGGCCTCACACAGTGTAAAATTCTCAATGAAATGAAAATTAAAAACATGGGTTTTTATGAGAAGGGCAAGATGGTAACCTAGCAGGTAATTGTTGAAGAAATTGTGACCTAATGCTTCTAAAATACACCAACAACTTCTCCAAGAAAAGACTCCTTTTCACCTTTTTCTCCAAGGTAAATGTATAAATGAGGTAAAAAATCTTTTTTACCATATAATATCACCTCTTTTTCCATTTTTGGCAAACTGGTTTCAAAATATCCCTTTTCACACGGGATGAGTTGGTCTTTTTAATTTCTTATTATTTCAGGAGGCCCTATTTTTTATTGAATTTTTTCTGTTGCTTTGGACTACGTTTAATATCTTTTTGTAGAAATGGACTATTTTTCTGTTATGACATCAACTTAACCATTTGTAAGCATTCACAAGTTGGCATATAGGATTAGGGTATTGGTTTCCCTTTTTCCATTGCATTCATTTGGTTTCCACTTCTCCCCTTCTTATGCCATAAGTTCAACCCCATCCAAACTACGACGTTATCCCTTCCATTATTTTCACATCATATTTTGGGTGGTAGAGCCTATTCCCCATAGGCATCCTAGAGTACCACCTGTAATAATCATTTGATGCTTATGTTGTATTTATAGCACCTAGGGAACCCTCCATCATAATTTATCATACGAAGTTGAGCCGCATTCACTCTCTTCCTACATTTTTTTAGCTTACCCGAATGGGGTTTCTGCTCTTTTTTCCATTGTTTAAATGGTCGCATTTTATTGTTGCTTTTGTCTTGCTTTTCATTGTTGCTACACCATTTTCTTTCCATTTCTTATTGCATCGCATCCATGCTTGACTGCTAGCCACCTACTTGCTTCCATTTTCAACACCCCTAGTTGAGAACTATTGTTATAAGTGGTCATCATTTGCCATGTCTTGTTGCAATCCATTGCTTAAGTCACGTTCCATGCACTTGGAACTTCATTGCATACCACTTGTTCTCTCCAACCGAGCTTACTATTACCCCTTCGTCGTGCTCGGTAATCAACCATGACAAAGGAACACCCTGGAGTCTTTTTAAGCTCTTTTCAAACTCTCTAAACATGAAAATATTGTCGAGTGAGCTTGTTTCCCTTCACACTCGTTAAATGGATTCGAAAGGATGTCTATTCAGTGTAATTTTAACCCTTTTTTCGGACCGAATGGACTAATTACGAAAAATGAATACTCTAGTCAACCTTTTCTAGAAGAGTTCTCCCTTGTATTGTTTTATACTTTTTCGGGCTCAGGGGACTAAAATTGACGAAAAAGAATACCCTTAGAGTCTTCTTTGTCTTTTCAGACTCTCTAAATATGAGATGACAAGACGAGCATTTACTTTCTTGGGCTCGTTAAATCCACGAGATTGTATATGGATTTTTCTTTCGGATCTTTCTAGACTCCTTAAATATTGAAAAGACCATCGAGCACCATTCTCCGCCCTGAGCTCAAGAATAAATCCACAGGTGAGAATATTGAGCACGCTTTTATTTTCTTTCGCGCTCATTTTAAACATGAAAGAGAGAAAAAGAGTGGGGGAGTTTTGGTCTAGTCATTTTCACAAATGGCAGTTATCCATTGAGTCACCCTTGAACAATGCACATGTTTTGCATCTGTTAACATTGAGTAAATTGTTGGGCTGAAAAAACAATCTACAAAGGTAACCTACAAACCAACTTTAAGACTGAAAACTAGCCTTTCCAATCTAGAGAGGGCTCTCTCAGAGACTTGATCTCTGATAGACAGGTTGATTTTCTTGATGGCTATATTTTAAACTTCAACGTAGATTTTTAACAGGTATGCTGACAAAAGATAGTGTTTCAAAAGCTGCAAAATTAAGGATACTTGCTGCAGGAAGAGCTTTAAACCATTTTCTGACTTCTTCTAAAAGACTTTGTGCGAAAAACCTGAGTTTTCCATCCTTATGATCTACTTCCTCTAGATCAACAAAATCATTGAACCAATCCAAGTGTCTTTGGGCTGATGTATTTTCTTCAACGTCGAATGACCTGATTCTTTGATTATAATTTTGGGTAAATCATGCAATTGGGCAGGCAAGGTAAGAGGAGAAAATCTGGTTGCCATGGCTCTAGAAGGATTTTGGACTATCTGAACAGTCTGAGCAAGAACAATTTGAATAGAAATAGTTTGAATGGGGACAATGGGGATCAAAGACTGGAATTTATTCTCATCAAAGATAATTTCATTCAACTTAGATTATGATCTAGATCTAAACAAGGTTTTCTCAAATTTTAAATCAAAGTCAAGGTTGTCAATACTTTTTAAATTGTCTTTGGGTAATAATAGATTTATGTTCAGGAAGGCAAATGAATTAAATGTCTTTTCCTTTCTTTCGTGCAAGAGATTTTCAGGATCGGACACAGATGCAATAGATTTCGAATCAGGGTTCCTTCTAGTGTAGATTTTCTTAGAAGCCATGATTTCTTATTTACTCAAAACATAAAACTCTGCTACTGATATTTTTCAAATGAAGTCGCCAGGGCAATAAAATTTCAGCCAAAAAAAGTGTCTGATTCACTAATACCCTCGGGAATCAAATCTAAGATTTAAGTCATTCTTCCCAAGGAAAATTTTCAATTTCATCCCTGGCAGCAACGCCAAAATGTTAACGCTGAATAAATTGTTGGGCTGAAAAAATAATCTACAAAGGTAACCTACAAACCAACTTTAAGACTGGAAACTAGCCTTTCCAATCTAGAGAGGACTCTCTCTGAGACTTGATCTCTGATATACAAGTTGTTTTTCTTGATGGCTAGATTTTAAATTTCAAGGTAGATTTTTAACAGGTCTGCTGACAAAAGATAATGTTTCTAGGGTCGTGGAGTCAACCCTTGAAAACAAAGAAACAATGCTTGGTAGGTAGAACTCCTCAGAGGAACAAAGGCTAAAAAAGGTGATGAACTTCAGTAATTAATTTGATTATGTAGGGAGAAGGAAGAAAAGAAACATACAACAAAATCAGAGCACCCCAGTGGATGAATTTTGATCTTAGCTGGGAAGAAAGACAAAATTTTAATCGGTTAAGTCTAGAGCACCGCTTGGATTAATTCTAGACTTTAAAATTTACCAATTTAAACATAAGAGAAATGAATATGAATATGAATACACAAGAAATACATACAAGGAGAGGTACAAACTTCAAAGCATCACCATTAGAATATTTTTCTTAAGGAAATATGGACTTATGCATTTATATTTCTTTAGATCCAGGAAATTACACAGAGGATCAAAATATCTATATTATTTGTGCCCCCCTCCCTTTTTACATCAAAATAACACCTATATATAGAAAGTAAAGCTACACTAAGTTGTTAGGAATCAAACTACTATCTCCTAGAGTTGTGGATCTGGTTGTTTTCAAAGAGAATAACAACTTTTACACAAATTCTTAAAAATAGGAAAGTCGATATGGAAATCACAAACTATCCAGAATGTTGTTTATAATCATAAATTCTTTAGGCAAATCACAACCATACGGTTGTGATGGAACATTATGCATTTTGTTGAACAACACTATCACCGCTGCGCAATAGATTATGGCTTTTGTTGTGCGACTGCTCGTTGCGAAATCTGCGCAATGATTTCCCGTGGTGGATCTTCATGCAGAGGTTGCACATGTGAATCCAGTTGGTTGCAGAGAATGGGATCATCCAATTTTTCTGTATATTTTTTGCTCAAAGTCACCTGCAGTTGTAAGGCCCTATTTGTCCTTCTCAATGACAAGATTTGTCTTTGCACAATCTTCATCTATCTCAACAAAGCCCCATTTATTTTCAATTTTAATTTAGTGCCGAAGAGAGCTGCACATGCATTATCAATAGTCGGTCTGCACTCTTTGAAATGTTCCATGATTATTTCCTCTGACATCCTCTTTTCCTCCCTAAGCTCAATGATTACATCTTGGGCCTCTCTGAGCTGCTTTTTAAGCTAATTTATATTTTTTTCTTTTGTTGTTGGCAAGGTAGGAGATAAGTAACCTGCTTGACTCTGCGATGCTAATGTTTCAATAATCTTTCCTGCCAGCTACCTTCCTAATTCTCTGTTTTCTTGATAAAATTGGGCTATGACGTGTTGATCTTGTTTTAGTTGTTGTTTAATTTCCTAAGTATTTGCATTTTCCTCGCCTAACTCCACCTGTCATTCATCAATTCCCTTGTTTGCACATTCAACAAGCTCTAGCTTAACTATGTGTATAGGAAATCTCTTGGCAAAGGACTTGGTGCACGGTTTACTGGGAGCTTGGATCTCCTTGGTTTTATCAGTCAATCTTGACCTACTTCTCTTCTGGGATGTTGGTTGACTGAATGGTGAGTCTTCTATTTCTTTCCCTTTTCTTCTTTTAGTAACACCTTCCTTTCTCGCCTCTGAACTATGAAGCACTGATTTCTCAGTCGATAGAGGAATGTATTCTTTAGGGTCTTTGGGAATGTGAGCCGAAATTAGAAAAGAATTCCAGTCCTTGTTCAAATTTCTCAACTCTTCAACCACCAACATATTAATTAATGAAAAATGGAATAAGTTGTTCCCTCGCAAATCAGTGTTGGCCTGGACATTGTCTGCCATCTTTCCCGGGCTTCGACAAAAGAAGAAAGGTAAATTTAAGGGATGTTTCCCTATGAAATGCATCAGTAACCTGATGTGGTATGGATGCACCTTGTCGAATCTTCCTTCACAAGTGAAGTATTTCTTGATTATCTTCAAAAGTTTCTCAAAAGGCTCCATGAGATACTCACTTGGAATGTCGGCTCAAATTTTCCGATTTCGATATTCAGGCTTGATGAAATCCATATAACATGAAATGTCTAAAGGCATACCTTTAAACCACTTTTCTCCCTGTAGAGAGATATCCGTCGCATCTGACATAGTTTCCTCTGTCACTTGGAAAGTGATTCCCGCAATTGTTGCACTGACACTAGTAAAGTTGAGCGCGAACTGCTCAGCTAGCTGCGCATTATATCCTTGAATCCTTTCACATAAACGCATACATCCGGCTTGTTCAAAAGAAGCCTTGATTGTCGGGTCTGCATTTATTAGCTTCAAATCCTGAGGTTCAAACCTCACGGCCCTACCACTTCTTGCATTCTTTCTTTTGCTTTGGGAAGTCGTCATGGTACTAGTATATGTTAATTTCAAGCGTGCAACAATGAATCGTAATATCCTCTATGTGCAACAAATAAGAATGATGAACTTTGTAGAAATTGCACGAAAAGGTAGCAACAGAAATCTTTGTGGGGCAAACAAATCAATGACAGAAAATTCAGCTTAATGAGAAATTCAGCGCGACAGTAAAATGCGACGAAAAAAATGGTGCAATGGGAAAACTTGGCACAACAAAAATCTCAGTGCGGGAGTGGGTAATTCAGAAGGAAGAAGGATGACTATGAGAAGAAACAAATCGCTCCAAAAGGCCAGTTTGCATCGAGCTCCAAAAATAATTTTAAGCAATGACTGGAAACAATGGAGGAGACACAACAAATTCAAAACAACAGAATTACATAACGACTGAGAGAAAATAGTTTTTACGGAGTGAAGAGCTTCAGATCTTGTTGAAAAAACTATGGACGATGCACAAATTCTGAAAGTGACGGAGAAGCATGAAGGGTGACCAATATTTATGCTTGGACGGATAAGGAATGAAATCATGCAGAGGTTGCGCGTGTGAATCTAGTTGGCCACAAAGAATGGGATCATCTGATTTTTTCGTAGCTTTTTTGTTCAAAGTCACCTGCAGTTGTAAGGCCTTATTTTTCCTTCTCAATGACAAGATTTGTCACAAAATCTTCATCTGTCTCAACAAAGCCCCATTTATTTTCAATTTTAATTTAGCATCGGAGAGAGATGTAGATGCATTATCAATAGCTGATCTACACTCTTTGAAATGTTCCATGATTCTTTCCTCTGACATCCTCTTTTCCTCCCTAAGCTCAATGATTACATCTTGGGCCTCTCTGAGCTGTTTTTTAAGCTAATTTATATTTTTTTCTTTTGTTGTTGGGAAGGTAGGAGATAACTAACCTGCTTGACACTGTGATGCTAGTGTTTCAATAATATTTCCTATCAGTTGCCTTCTTAATTCTTTGTTTTCTTGATAAAATTGGGCTATGACGTGTTGAGATTGCTTTAGTTGTTGTTTCATTTTCTGAGTATTTGCATTTTCCTCACCTAACTCCACCTGTCTTTCATCAATTCCCTTGTTTGCACATTCAACAAGCTCTAGCTTAACTGTGTGTATGGGAAATATCTTGGCAAAGGACTTGGTGCACAGTTTACTGGGAGCTTGGATCTCCTTGGTTTTATCAGTCAATCTTGACCTGCTTCTCTTCTGGGATGTTGGTTGACTGAATGGTGAGTCTTCTATTTATTTCCCCTTTATTCTTTTAGTAACACCTTCCTTTCTCGCCTCTCAACTATGAAGCGTTGATTTCTAAGCCGATAGAGGAATGTCTTCTTTAGGGTCTCTGGGAATGTTAGCCGAAATCATAAAACAATTACAGTCCTTGTTCAAATTTCTCAACTCTTCAACCACCAACATCTTAATTAATGAAAAAGGGAATAAGTTGTTCCCTCGCTGATCAGTGTTGGCCTGGACACTGTCTGCCATATTTCTCGGGCTTCGACATAAGAAGAAAGGTAAATTTAAGGGATGTTTCCCTATGAAATGCATCGGTAACTTGATGTGGTATGGATGCACCTTGTCGAATCTTTCTTCATAGGTGAAGTATTTCTTGATTATCTTCAAAAGTTTCTCAAAAGGATCCAGGAGATACTCACTTGGAATGTCGGCTCAAATTTTTCGATTTTGATATTTAGGCTTGATGAAATACATATAACATGAAATGTCTAAAGGCATACCTTTAAACCACTTTTATCCTTGCAGAGGGATCTCCGTCGCATCTGACATAGTTTCCTCTGTCACTTGGAAAGTGATTCCCACAATTGTTGCACTAACACCAGTAAAGTTGAGGGCGAACTTCTCAGCTAGTTGCGCATTATATCCTTGAATCCTTTCACAAAAATGCATACATCCAACTTGTTCAAAAGAATCCTTGATCGTTGGGTCTGCATTTATTAGCTTCAAATCCTGAGGTTCAAACCTCACGGCCCTACCACTTCTTGCATTCTTTCTTTTGCTTTAGGAAGTTGTCATGGTACTAGTATATGTTAATTTCAAGTGCACAACAATGAATTGTAATATCCTCTCTGCGCAACAAATAAGAATGAAGAACTTTGTAGAAACTACACGAAAAGGTAGCAACAGGAATATTTGTGGGGCAAACAAATCAGTAACAGAAAATTCAGCACAATGAGAAATTCGACGCGGCAATAAAATGCGACGAAAAAAATGGCGCAATGGGAAAACTTGGCGCAGCGAAAATCTCAGTGCAGCAGTGGGTAATTCAGAAGGAAGAAGGTTGACTGTGAGAAGAAACAACTCATTCCAAAAAGCTAGTTTGCAGTGAGCTCCAAAAAGAATTTTAAGCAATGGCTGGAAACAATGGAGGAGACGCGGCAAAATCAAAACAACAGACTTACATAACGACTGACAGAAAATAGTTTTTACGGAGTGAAGAGCTCCAGATCTTGTTGAAAAAACTATGGACAATGCACAAATTCTGAAAGTGACAGAGAAGCATGAAGGGCGACCAATATTTATGCTTGAACGGATAAGGAATGAAATGATGCAGAGGTTGTGCGTGTGAATCGAGTTGGCTGCAGAGAATGGGATCATCCAATTTTTCCATAGATTTTTTGTTCAAAATCACCTGCAGTTGTAAGGCCCTATTTGTCCTTCTCAATGACAAGATTTGTCTTTGCACAATCTTCATCTGTCTCAACAAAGCCCCATTTATTTTCAATTTTAATTTAGCGCCGGAGAGAGTTGCACATGCATTATCAATAGCCAGTCTGCACTCTTTGAAATGTTCCATGATTCTTTCCTCTGACATCCTCTTTTCCTCCCTAAGCTCAATGATTACATCTTGGGCCTCTCTGAGCTGCTTTTTAAGCTAATTTATATTTTTTTCTTTTGTTGTTGGGAAGGTAGGAGATAACTAACCTGCTTGACTCTGTGATGCTAGTGTTTTAATAATCTTTTTGTGCCAGTTGCCTTCTTAATTCTTTGTTTTCTTGATAAAATTGGGCTATGACGTGTTGAGCTTGCTTTAGTTGTTGTTTCATTTCCTGAGTATTTGCATTTTCCTCACCTAACTCCACCTGTCTTTCATCAATTCCCTTGTTTGCACATTCAAAAAGCTCTAGCTTAACTGTGTGTATGGGAAATATCTTGGCAAAGGACTTGGTGCATGGTTTACTGAGAGCTTGGATCTCCTTGGTTTTATCAGTCAATTTTGACCTGCGTCTCTTCTGGGATGTTGGTTGACTGAATGGCGAGTCTTCTATTTCTTTCCCTTTTCTTCTTTTATTAACACCTTCCTTTCTCACCTCTGAACTATGAAGCGTTGATTTCTCAGTCGATAGAGGAATGTCTTCTTTAGGTTCTCTGGGAATGTTAGCTGAAATCAGAAAAGAATTCCAGTCCTTGTTCAAATTTCTCAACTCTTCAACCACCAACATCTTAATTAATGAAAAATGGAATAAGTTGTTCCCTCGTTGATCAGTGTTGGCCTGGACACTGTCTGCCATCTTTCCCAGGCTTCGACACAAGAATAAAGGTAAATTTAAGGGATGTTTCCCCATGAAATGCATCAATAACCTAATGTGGTATGGATGCACCTTGTCGAATCTTCCTTCACAGGTGAAGTATTTCTTGATTATCTTCAAAAGTTTCTCAAAAGTCTCCAGGAGATACTCACTTGGAATGTCGGCTCCAATTTTTCGATTTTGATATTCAGGCTTGATGAAATTCATATAACATGAAATGTCTAAAGGCATACCTTTAAACCACTTTTCTCCTTGCAGAGGGATCTCCGTCGCATCTAACATAGTTTCCTTTGTCACTTGGAAAGTGATTCCCGCAATTGTTGCACTGACACTAGTAAAGTTGAGGGCGAACTGCTCAGCTAGTTGCGCATTATATCCTTGAATCCTTTCACAGAAACGCATACATCCGGCTTGTTCAAAAGACGCCTTGATCGTCGGGTCTGCATTTATTAGCTTCAAATCCTGAGGTTCAAACCTCACGGCCCTACCACTTCTTGCATTCTTTCTTTTGCTCTAGGAAGTTGTCATGGTATTGGTATATGTTAATTTCAAGCACGCATCAATGAATTGTAATATCCTCTCTGCGCAAAAAATAAGAATGATGAACTTTGTAGAAACTGCACGAAAAGGTAGCAACAGGAATATTTGTGGGGAAAACAAATTAGTAACAGAAAATTCAACGCAATGAGAAATTCGGAGCAACAGTAAAATGCGACAAAAAAATGGCGCAGTGGGAAAACTTGGCACAATGAAAATCTCAATGCAGCAATGGGTAATTCAGAAAGAAGAAGGATGATTGTGAGAAGAAACAACTCATTCCAAAAAGCTAGTTTGCAGCGAGCTCCAAAAAGAATTTTAAGCAATGGCTGAAATCAATGGAGGAGACGCAGCAAAATCAAAACAACAGACTTACATAACGACTGGGAGCAAATAGTTTTTATGGAGTGAAGAGCTTCAGATCTTGTTGAAAAAACTATGGACGATGCGCAAATTCTGAAAGTGATGGAGAAGCATGAAGGGCGACCAATATCTATGCTTGAACGGATAAGGAATGAAATCATGGAAGAGGATGGTAAATCAATGGTGATGAGAGGTTCGAAAGCATGTTGAAGATTTGCGCAACAAACTCGCGCAACATGTACACCTTTGAAGTGTGCAGAGTACAAATGATAGGAGTGCCATGATTGTTCACTTTTCTGACTTCATGATTAGTAATGATGCTCATAATATCTTTTGACATGACCTTTATCCTAACCAGTTGACTCGACTTTGGTACCTAAATTCCCCTTTTTTGACATGACTCTAAAACATTGGACGAACCTTTGACTCTAACTATAAAAAACATGGTGCTAACAACGTCCATGTACAACAATTGGGTTATCCATTATCTCTCATTCATTACCATCTCCATGAGTTCTCGGACTTCGCTCACCGGTTTCTCTTCCAGTCATCCATGGCACGTGTTTTGGTCCTTATCGAGTCAATGCCACCAAGTCAAGTCATTTGTCGTGCTAATTTGTTCAAGGGAAGTTAGCCTGTGTCGGCCATTTTCAGTCCTTTATCACATTCATCCTGTCCATCCCTGCGTCAGTTGTGCTCTACTATTACACTCTTCACACCATCTACCTTTATATGTTTCGTGTCAATGGATGGGGGATACATCAAGGCCCTCCTTCGACTGATGTCATCCTGTTGACACCAAATCATTATCCAAGATTGAAATCTAGAAACCAATTAATACCCTGGGATTTGCAGACATCAGTGGCAGATTCTCTTGCATTTTGGCAGTGGGTTTACATCATTGGCTCCATTGAATGAATCTACGAGTGTTCAACTTCAGCTCATTTATTCACACCTGCTAGATTGTACTAGGTATCTTGGGGTCCATCATCATCATCAATGGGTTCCCTTGCATCTGTTAACGATATACATCAATGACTAGTAATCAGATGGTTTCTACCATGCTCGACCTCAACTCATTTATTCGCATGTTGTAGATTCATACCATTGGGATTCAGGACGAAGACCTTGGGTTGGGACCACCACATTCCTTGATGGCATTCCCTCCCAAGTTGCGATGGAGTTATCCATGAGTACTTCAGAGATCACTCGGGCATCGAGTCATCTCACTGATTTGTATACTGTGACATAGATCCACATTTGTACTTGGTCGTGGCTATGTCTTCACTTGTGACATGGATCCACATTGTATTTTTTTGTGGCCATTATCCAGTTGTCTGTGTATGCCCACCTCAGGGATGATATTATTATGCAAGATTGATGATGTTTTCTTCCCAGCTTCCTTCGCCCAAAGCTCCGTGATTAGCTCGTAAATTATTTCGGCCATCAGACACCTCTTTTGACCTCACACTTTAGGGTGCATTTGTTATACAATTATTTGCCACCTAATCACCTGATGGGCATCATCTAGAGGTTAGCAGTCAGAGACATTGAGGTTAGCAGTCTTAGACATTGAATTATGTCATTTTCCCCTTGAATATACACCACCTTTCTACCCGGTCGCATGTTGTCTTTTTACAGCCTGTGACCAAAATTAATGGTTGCTTCCTATCCTTTTGCAAGGAGCGACCAGTCGCACCCTGAAAGAATGCAAGGCGCAACCGAGTCTGTTATTCCTCAATTATCATTAGTTACCAAAGGATGAGATGAAAGCTCGGATTATTCGGAATTCGACCTCGAGAAGCCTTCTATCTTGAGTGCCTAAGACTTATTCCCCATCTTTTCTCCATTGTCCTATATATTGAAGGTCTCTCATGGGAAAAAAGAGGAAAAGAGAAAGTAAGTTTATATTGTTGGATTAATCACGGAGCTTGGGCAAGGAGTTTGGATAGAGCTTCATTAGGCTATCAGATTGTAAGTTGTAAATTGTTTCATTTTATCAATAGAAGATGCACGTGACTTTCCCCCCTTATTTGATTGTATATGATTATCATAATCTTTGGAAAGAGTTAGGATTTTCATATTATATCATTAGATCTATTATAAATCTATACATGATATGTTTGATCTTGTGAAATGAGTTTGCTTGTGTCTTCATGTGTGCAGATCCACGTTGACAAGAGCAAAGGACATCTTCGAGAAAGCAAACAACAAAGGAGCGTGCAAGGACAACCGTCGGGTGACCAGGTAAGCCCTTTTATTCCATTCGCTTAAACGCCATTTCCATGTATGATTTAGATCTAGGAAAGTCCACCTTTTGTATTGCTATTATGTATTAGGTCTAGGGAGAGCTTAAGGGTGTAATTATCCTACAACAGTCATTCGTTGTGTAGGTACTGTATGAAAGCCACAAGGCAACATGTAGAAAAAATTGAGCATTAATTCGTTAAGGTAGCGGGTCCCGGAGATAGGTAAAATGCTGCATGGAAATGCTGGGCATAGTTATTACAAAAATTGAATATAATACATCTACCAATGCATGTTCAACCTCTCAGGATTCAAACAGTAAACATCTGCACAACTAGGTTATGATTATATTGAGTTCCAAACAATTTAGTTGACTGTAATTAACCAGGTATTTGCATAGTTGGCAATGATTGTTGAAAATTTATGGCATCTGACCCAACAGACATCTGTATGACCAATCGATTAACGAAGCAATTGATTAACCTGGTATGGGCATAGTTGATAGTAGTGGTTGAAAATTAATTTCTGCCCTTCATGTTCTGCAATGCAAGTTATCTTTGTTGCTTGTGTATTTTGTAAGGCGTTGTTGATGGTTTTCAACTGCGGGTGAAACAGGCACTGAAAGTCATCTTATCGCAGTTAAAGAAAACATTAATAACCCAAAGGATGCTCTAGATTACAGAATAGAATTATAAGTCCATTGTATCTGCTAGAATCCTGTAGATGTTTTAATTTACCTATTAAAAACAATCCAAATATTGTGAACAGTGGTACAGGAATCCTCTTAGAAGGTCTGCCATGTTTCTTTTGACTAGTTTTATAAAACATAGCACCAGCCCAGGTAAAATGAGAGCAGTTTTAATCTCGAAGAGCAGAATAACCCTCCAAAATTCTTTAAAATGCCTCCTGCTCAACCAAGTTGTATTAATTTTCCAAAGATGAAAAAAACCTAAGTAGTTGGTGCCTCTAGCTTATCCACCTTTGTTGATTTGTTAGCAGATATATCATTATTTCTTACATCATCTCTATAAGTAACTTCAAAATCTGTTACGCCTTGTTTTGTCAACATGGAGAGATCTTTAACGGTCTTTTTTCCCTTATCTATTGCCACATCCCTCTTAATCAACCGCTCTTTTGAAGATGCTAGATCTTCTCTGGTATTGACTCCCGACCCTCCTTTCTATGCTTCTATATCAGCCGCCAGCTCTACCATATTATTTGGAAGCACAATAAAACCTGTGGATAAATCAAAATATTTCCAAAGTCAGTGGTTTATGACTTAGATCAGTAAGGTTCCAAAGTGCACTTGTTGCAACCTCAATTTAAATGAGAGCTGCCTCACGTTCAAGGTTCTCCATTGCCAACTCCCCCAACGTGTTATCTCGTGTTCTTTTCTGTACAATGGCATGTCAGTTGTTTAAACTGTTTGCCCCCTCAATAACCTCGTCACGCATTTTGGAAAGTTTCTTTACCCTGATATCCCATCAGTTCAGTAAGTTTTTTAGTTCCTGATCTGTAAGAGCCAAGGCTTTGTGGGCCTCTAAAAGCTCTTTTTCCTTTTCTCTAGCATATGGGAACTCGAGGGGCAGGCCCCCAATATAATTCTAAATTGTATCAGAGATTGAATTCTCTCCCCAAAAGTGTTTTTGCATTGCTTTGTAAGTGTCGCAGAAAAGAAAGACGTGGAGAAACAGAGCATTCAAGTGTGGAAAAGGAACTTCAGTTGCAAAAGAGCAGAACAAGAAATAGACACGAAGATAGTAATAAAAAATATGACATTGAACAGAATTAAAAGTAAAATAACATAAAATGAAAATGAAAATAAAATCTGATTTTTAGTGTAGATGTTTTTTTTTAACCATGGGGAAGCCTAAGTTTTGATGGGGTTTGATCCCTGGTGGGCGGGCTTGGCCCAATTAAGCTTTGTTCCGACACGTCCTTGCTTGGGTTTGAGCACAAGACCTGATCTTCGTTGGAAGAACGACTTTACCATCCAGCCGCCTCGCATGTTACAAAAAGAAAAAAGAAAAAAAATTTGGTTGGTTAGATAAGTAGAATAGTACCTAACTACACTTGGGTTATGGGGTTGACTTGATCTATTGAAAGTGGGCGTTCTTTTAAATGACTTAAGGGCTATAAGAAGCCAAGTGACATGCCCTATAGTAACCTCAATTTGGTCACTAAAAACTACAAGCTTGATGGGGGAGAGGCTCTACTTAGATCTACTTCTCAAAATGACTCTAAAGGAAGCTCCTACTTAAAGACTATCTACAGTTGTAAAATAATATTTCAACTAGATTAAAGAAAAATGTTTTCATCTTCTAAGTAAGCAACACAATAAAGAATGAATATTGCCTCACCTTCTCCAATGTAGCGATTATGCTCCTCTATGGCCTCTAAATCAACTTTGGCATCCACAAACCTGCAAGAAAATAGTTCCCTAAAGCACCGAAGAACATAGATACTCCTCAACATGAAGCACAACTTCTACACAAAGCTTGAATGAGACAAAATTTCCAATATTTCCCAACAACAATATAATGAGGAGGAGCGTCTTATTTATATATGAAGAGCTCGGCAACCTCCAAAATAAAATGATAATAGATCTTTAACGAACTATGCTCAAAATAGTAATCCTCTAACTAACTAGAGAGAATGAGGTCAACAACAATATAAAATGGTGGACTAGTGCTACATGTACAATAGAAAAGAATAGATGGCTTAACTAAGTGGACGCC
>JASDQU010754389.1:38900-49127 GCA_032191745.1 Picea mariana | reverse complement strand
GTGTCATTCTTGTGGACAGGAACTGGACTATCTCAACAAAGTGATAATCGAATTTCCTAATGGCCAGCAACTGTGCATCTGCTAGTGTAACGTCTAAACTGGTGGGTTCCTCTCCATGTTCTAACCTGGATAAGTGGTCAGGTCCCTTATTCATTCTCCCTGGCTTGACCACAATATCAAAATCATATTCCTAGAATAATAATAGCCATCTGCATATTCCTGCCCCCAACATTAGCTTGTTGACTAAGTACTTCAATGCAAAATGATCAGTAAACATCTTAAAATGTCCTCCCAGCAAGTAGTGTCTAAACTTATACAACGTGTATACCATAGCTAAGCCTTCTCTTTCAGTGGTAGTATAATTTATTTCAAAGGTAGAAAGATTCCTTCTCACAAAGGMTATAAGGTGGTCAATATCCACTGCATCTGGMTGTGCTAAAACTGCTCCTAATGCAATGGATGAAGCATTGACATGAACATTGAATTCCTTAMTCCATTCTGGGAAAATCAAAATAGGCAYAGTGACCATTTTCTGCTTTAGTGTGTCGAAACTCTAYTGGCATTCYTCTGTCCATTGAAACTTACTRTCTTTCTTTAATAGCTTCTCCATAGGTGTTGTTATCTGTGCGTAGCCCTTAATGAACTTTTTGTAGTATCTAGTGTGTCCTAATGCAATGATCAGTTGTCTAACTGAAGTAGGAGGGGGTAGGTCAACAATGATAGAAATCTTGGATGGATCTACCAACAACCCCTGTTTACACACAATATGTCCTAAAAACACTCCAAAAGGTGAAAATAAAATACACTTTTTCAGATTCAGGGCAATTTGACATTGCCTGCACTTATCTAACATTAATATCAAACATTCAATATGAATTTTGTATAGGCTAAAAACGGTCCAATCATCAAAGTATGACTCTAAAAACTTGTGTAAAAACTCCTTAAATGGTTCGACCACCATTCTGGAAAACATGGTTGGTGCATTCCTTAACCCAAAAGGCATCACAGTATACTGATAAGAACCCCATTCAGTTGCAAATGTGGTCTTATGCCTATCCTCCTTAGCAATTCTGATCTGGTGATAGCCTGAAAATCCATCTGTAAATGAATAGATTTCATGTCCTCCTACATTATCTAGGACCTCATCAGTAAAAGGTGTAGGAAATGGATCATGTAAACATGCATCATTTAGTTTCTTTAGATCTACACAGATTTTGATTTCTCCCAACTTCTTATCTTGGACCACCATAGGGAAGATCCATTCAGATTCTTCAACTTTTTCTATGATTCCTGCTTCCAGCATTCTATCTAATTCAATCTTAACTTTATGCTTGTACTTGGGATTCAGTCTGTAAGGTCTCTGCTTGACTGGCCTTGCATTTGGTTTCAAAGGAATCTTCATTTCTCCCATCGATACTTTAATTCCCTTCATGTATTTGAAATTGGTTAGAAACAAGTCCTGATAATCATGCAATAATTCTGTAATCTTATCAATAGTAGCATCATCCCAATACTCTCCAACATTTGCCAACTTAGGTGCTTGCTCTATTCCAATATTAACCTTCTTAATTTTAATAGGTTGTCCAATAAAAGGTATTTCGATCCCTGGTCCTTCTATGTCTCTCTGACCTTCAATTTCTACAATGTTTACATCCCTAGGGACATCATCATGATCAACATTAATATTATAACAACCCTATAACTTTTGAAGAGGTGCAATCCATTCATATTCTTCTTGTGAAAAAGGGAGGTTAGGTGTCTCTTCAAAGACCTTTTGTCTTACAATTTGTAAAGCCTAATCTATTGTAGGGTATTGAATTTCAAATAGGAACATAGTTATAAATTTGTGGGTCATTCCATACCAATCTGTAGTGATGAGGCAGAGTTCTTCTTGAAGATACCAGCTGATAGGCATAGTATTCAAAGTGTTAATGAACTTATGTACCCATTGTTCTTTAGGAATGATGCTCCAGGCTTCCTCACAACTTCACACATGTTCCTTGGGATAACTCTGACCTATGTATTAAACTTCGCAACCTTCAACTTGGTTTGAAAAGTGCATTGTCATCACGGTGCTACATTGCACCCACTTCACAATGTTCTTCTTGTATGTTCCCCACCATCTAGTTGGCATTGCTTTCAATGCTTCATCTAGTGCTAACAACCTATGTTGTACTGGTACAATTCCTTCAAATTAAGCAATGTCCTCACTCTGTCGATGTCCATAGGGACATGCTCTAGTCTTCCAAAGGGGMTCACCGCCTGTTGATTAGCCATACTGAGCCTAATAGGGGAGTAAATAAACTTAGGTTTTCCCATCAATGCCCAATTCTGCTTCATCATAATGTTTACTTCTGATCCCAAGTCGAGGACCACATAGTCTATGTCGTAGTCTCCAATCTGAGCACTAAGATGTAGTTCCTTGCTTTTCCTTCTTTTTCTAGATACTTGATTCACAACTCTACTTAACAGAGGATCTATTCTCCCAACTTCCTACTGTCTTATTAAGTGTTGTAGTTCATGCACAATTTTTTCATCTATAATCAAATTGATGCAAGTATACAATAAGTCCATAAGCTTGCTTACCTCTTTTCCTTGTCTAGATAGGGTAGACTGATCAAATGCTGGAGGCATTTCACATTCCCTTACTTCTGGTTGCGCTCTAGATGAAGAAGCATGTTCTCCTACAAATTCTCTTCTTGCTTCTTCAAAGGTATGTTTTTCTTTCCTTGGATCAAACAATTGTGTCTTCTATACAACTTTTATGATCCCTGATCCATCTGTAGTATTTCTTGGAGTCACCCTATCTTCTCCTATGACAACGCCTCCTCTAGTAATAAAAATGACTCTAGGATCCTCATCGTGAGGTTCAGCTGATATAAGTTTTACTTGTTGGTTTCCACCTCGTCTTTCCTGAAGTTTTGCTAGCAATACTAGACAGTCTTCAATGACATGATCAAATGAATTACAGTAGTTGAAAGTAGTACAAGGGTCCTGACAATCCCTTGCCAAATTTCCTGGTTGGGCGCAATTATAGAAAATGATATGACCTCGACCTCGGCTCATTCCTCCTCCTCCTCCTCTTCCTTTGAATCCACTGTGAGGGTTGAAGTTTCCTCTTCCGGGGGAATTGAACTGCATATTGTTTCCTTCTGACTGCATTTCTCCTTGAATTATATATGTATCCCTTGACCTTTCATGCATGATATCATAAGCCCTATATTCCTTCTCATCATGCCCCACAAAATTATAGAATGTGCAATAATGATTGTGAGGTGTTTGGACATATTTGTGCATGTAATAAAATTCACCAGGGCGATGTCTATTTCTACATACCTCACACCATGGTAGAGTAGCCTACTTCAAAGGGTTAGGCGCTACATAGGCCAAGTATTCATTAAATAAAGGACAATGCTCTTTTTCATGGCCCTCTTCTTTACATATGATACACCACATATCTTCTCTTTTCTCCTTTCCTTTGTCGTTTTTCATATCTTCAACCTGTAAAGATAAACTAGTTACTTGATTTAAAATCTGCCTCATACCTGGACTGGATTCTTCTACAGGGGGTGCTTCTAGTTTCATGGTAATCTCTAGAGCTTCAGCCTGCAAAGCGACTTTCTGTTGCATCAAAGGAACTCTAATATGTGGCAGGAGGGCAGCGATGAACCATTCCTTATTCTGTTCGTCTGGGATATGAAAACTCAAACAACCTATCAGAGTATTAAACCTTTGATCAAACTCCCAAACAGGTTCAATCACCTTCTACTTGATTTCCTTCAACTCTATAATGCACTGTGAATCTGACTTAGGCTTATTGAATTATGCACTCAACGCAGTCTTAATTCCATTCAATTGTTTAGGATGTCGAGGTCCTAAAGAAAACTTCACATACTAGCTCAGTGCGTAGTCCCTCAAGGTAGTACTAAACTGAGCTCTCTTAACATCTTCATCGGTGAATTGCTTAATTCTCCAGACAGCTTCGCATAAGAACCAGTGTTGGTCAGGATCTTCAGATCCATCTCCTCTAAAAATAGATAACCTCACTTCATTTTCCATGGAATTTCCTTGGTTTCTTGACTGAGTATGTACTAAACTACTTGTAATAGTACTCTGAGTGCTCGAATTACTCTGGTTACTCTAGATACTTAATGTTGCTAAAACAACAGTAGGAGTAATAATACTTATTTTGACAGTAGGTGCAGTACCTGCAGTTTCTGGTTCTCCTCAGCAAATTTCTTCAGTCTCTACTTCCTCTACCCTTGCAGACTCTAAATACTCTTTGTTTGTTAGATCTGCTTCTTCTCCATTGTATAATCCCTCATCTCCATAATTCTTATTAAATAGGTTCGCAAGAGGAACCTCTCTAAACGATATCCCACTAGGCGTGTGTTCAGCCTCTGTGTCACTATTTCTATCTGAATTATTGAACATTAGCTTTAAAATCCACTAATTACTGTATCTTCGTAATATTCTTCTCGTTCAATAGCATCTTAATCTTTAACTTCAAGAAGTGTAGAAACTTTCCTCTAGGTCCCTTAAAGAAATACCTCTCTGCTTGACTATGTGATTCCACTCTGTCAATAGAAAAATCAGTAATGTACCCTCCAAAAGTGCTATCAAACTAGAGATCTACTACTCTAGACACAACTTTATCAACTCTCTTGACCTTCTTGATCAACGTCGTTGTCCAAACCACAGGTGGTCTAGATCTGATTTCAAACTGCATGTCTGCTAGTCTGGCTAACCACTCATATAAATCCTGTAAAGAAAATTTCGTGCACATCCGTGAAGAGGTAACTCCCCAAAAAGTCTTCTATACTAATGCTAGGGTTCTTGTTTTGAGCTATAGCAAAGTCCCTTTCTTGTTCTTCTATCCAGTTCTGATTTTCTTTCTTTGATGGAAACCACCTTGACATTTCTTCAAAAATATCTCGATCTCGACAATGGAACCATTTGTTGGCATAGGGGCAGACCCAGGTTCAACTCTAACAGTGCACCAACAAGACCTAACTATTGACCCTTTCGGAAACACCTGCAAAGCAGATGAAGTCTCACTTGAAGTAGTAATAGGGGGGTTGCAAGACACAGATGTCTACAACCAGAGGAAATGCAAAGTGAATCCATAATAACAACACAATATAACCTATATATCCTTTAACAGTCTTATACTTAGCTTCGCAAAGTTAGCTTAGACCTTCTATCTTTAATAATGAAAACAACCATGCCATAACAATATAACAAATAGAAAATAACACAATATCAACCACAAAGAACAACAAGATTTAAGTGGTTCACCCTCTCCCTAGGGCTACGTCCACAGAACTGTGTTTCTTGATATATTAGATGAAAACATGCAGTTCTATCTGCGCACTTAGCTGCATATCTCTCTCTCTCTTTCTCTCTTTATCTCCCCTCCCTATGCACCTAGTTGCAGGGTTGATATTTGCACCTAGCTGAAGATCCAAAATACAGACTCAACATTTCTATCACCAATAAAAATGACAACAATAATCAACAATAACCATAACCCAAAAAACCCACCCTCTCGACTCTTATATACCTTTATTTATACATTACATGACTCTTGGACAACCTTAGACTGAAGTCTAGGTGTCAAAACCCTAGGTCCACATGACCCGCATTTTCAGGGCTTCGCCAGCCTATCCTTCCTTCTTTTTTGCGAGGTGCTCCAAAGGATCCATTGGTGTCTTCTTCCACTTGATTATGTGTCCATGATCCATATTCTTTGATTCTTTATCTTCCTTGATCTTCTCTTTCAATGACTTGATTTTCCTTAATTCATTCCTTCTTTTCTGATTCTTTAACCACTTCGACTCTTCCTCATTTTATGTGCCTTCTGTGCACTTTGTACTTCATCTTTATTCTTCCTTAATCTTCACTTTCTTCCTTAGTACATAACCAAGGGCCAACACCACATACCCTTGGCAGGATTTTTTTCTCCATCGCCACCATTGCAAATGTTCTTGATCTAGATGGAGAACACCATACCATAGTTTGGCCAAATCATCAGTAATGTCATACAAAGAGAAATAGTTTTTCATTTGAGTTACCTAGACGATTGGATTCGAGCCATAAAATTTGTCCACATCCACTCGAGGAAGGCATAGGTCATGCTGAAAGTGATGGGACTAAAAATTCTGGGAATTGGAGGAAGACTTACCTTCGGGGTGCAAAGGTTGGTTAGATGAGGTAAGGTCTCTAGTAATATTCAGCTTGGAGAAAATCTGGGCAGCGAAGGATTCAAGATAGGTAGATAGGTCTTGTTTCAGGGTTTCCATTTTTGTGTCTATGGTGGAATGTATTTTGGCATTGACAGTGGTAATATTGGAACTAAGTTTCCGCACTTCCTTCTGGGCCTCTGAGAAATCAGATGATAAGGTATTAAGGTGGGCTTCAAGGTCTTGGCTACAGGTGTGGGACATGATGAAATGGGTTACCAAAATGGGGCAGGTGGGACCACACATAAAATGGGTTATGGTTGAACGGTATGATGATGATCAGGGAAAAGAGGGGAATCCAAAGGGGGTTGGGACCATGGAGAAAAAAAAAATTGAAAAATGATAGGTATTACTGCGACCAAAATGAAAAGAGAAGTTCATTAGGATTGGTCTCAAATAAGGGTACGAGAAGGCCATTTTTTTTTTAACTCTTGTGGAGTTTACTTCATACTGAATAATACTACAGTGGTGAAATGCCCTAATTCTTAACAGGAAGAAATATGTAGTAATTTCGCAACCCGAATGCAGACGACGAGGTTTCACAACAATAGATCTTGTCTATTCCTTTTATGTTATGTTTTCATCCCAAGGGTTAGGGTTTTGAGGGTTCCTATAAACAAGGGTTTGTGTTGTGCTATAGCTCTCTGATATATGTGTGGGGTCGAACAATAGTACTCGAACCAATATCTCAACGCACCAACTAAGGAGGCTATACCATACCCTTATTCATACTACCCAGTTACCTAGGTACTAAAGAGTATATTCTTGAGTGTTGTTCTCGRTGTCACTATAGCAGTCATGCAATCGATCAGTTTATCTACGAAGGGATTCAGGATATCTAGGCCAGTTCATATACATGTGTTGTATGATGTGCTACCACTCGAAGGGGTACTAATAGGGGTTAATTAATGTGTGCTTAAGTACCACTTGTAGTTCGACCTGCGTGTATGCTTCCCCAACCGTGGATTTATGCGTTGAATGAAAAATCACTGTAGCTTTAATGCATTTCTACCCTGAAATTTTTTTACCCATTGTTTATACCAAGTAAAGTGCTTTGATACCACTTGTTAGGTACCAGATCTATTATAATACAAGAAAAGAGAAATATTGTATACAATAACAGTGCAATAGCAACAAAAAATGGAAATACTACAGAGAATAGTAACGAAACATCAAATTATATGGAACCACAACACCAAAATAATACCTTTATTGATAGGAAACAATGTTCACTTTCCACTTCGAGGGGGAAACCTCCAGAAGAGTAGAGATCTATTACAATATTTCTCAAGAAAAAACTTTTCATTCCATCGACTCTTATTTATACTAAATCTATCTACCACAAGAACAGTCTAAAGGAACATCTTCTAGAAGTGGAAGCTTCTATTAGGTCTTCTTAAATTTGACTTATTCTTCCTTATTATTAAGCCTTATTAATATTGGATTTTATTACATGGAAAATCTATCATTCTACCTACATGAGGGGTTTGGTATGTTAGGTCCCTAACACGTTCATGGTCATTGAATAGAGAAGCCTCATTCAAGGCATAAGACCCTTATTTTCCTCCTTGGCCATTATCAATGCTCGGAGAACTATTTGTTGTGTGTAACATCTCCTAGCAACTCTCATATTACTAATTGAAATCTAAACATCCACCACAGAGATCATATTTGGTGGTTTAAGGCCTCATCCATGGCCATTGAGCCTTAGAAGTTTCGTTCAATGCCTAAGGGTATGATTTCATCCCATGACCATTTTCAAGCTCCCGAGTCTTAATACCATATCTGGTGCACAATACGTCCTAAGAACATTCATATTCCTAGATGGAGGCCAAAGATACCATACATAGATCATGTGTGGTGGTTCAATGCCTCATTCAGGGTATTCAAGTATCAAATGCCTCATTTAGGTATTAAGTCACTTATTTCATCCCCCAACCATTGTCAAGGCCCCATGACCCTTTTGTGGTGCATAATACCAAGAGCACCCTATTTCCAATCAAAGTCAAAAGATCCACTATAAAGGTCACATGTGGTGGTTGTAGGCCTCGATCATGGCCCTCAAGCTTCGAAAGCCTCATTTAGTTCCTAAGGTCCCAATATCTATCTTGGTGTGCAACAACACTTAATGGTGGTCATGTTCCTAGTGGGAGGCCAATGATCCCCTACACAAGTCATTTATGGTGGTTTGAGACATTGTTCATGGTCGTTGAACCAAGAAACCCCATTTATGTCCTAATTGCCTTCTTTTCCTCCCTCGACAACTATCAAGGTTCCAACATTGGTTTGTGATGGAAAATACCTCCAAATAATGCTCATATCCCCAATTGAAGTCCAAATATCGCTTACAATTTATGACCCAAAAAATACACATATTTAGTAAGGTTTAAAGCTACAAGGGATTCCTATTTATATAAATTTAGACTATGCGACAACTGACACCACTATCAACACGATTGCATCGATAAATCAATTTCTTTATCAATGTAATTGCATCAATAAATTGACTCAATTTGTGACACAGATGCATTGATAAATTGAGGGATTGTGCAACCTAATGCTTCCCTCTCATGACATGTTAGTTGCAATGGAAATATGGAAAAACAACAATTTATTGACTAGGAGGAATTATTATAGGTAAACATACAAATTATTAGAATATGGTGTAAAAAGACGAAACATGGGAAATTGAATAAGCTTTTGGAATAGATAACTTTTATTTATGGAAAATTTGTATAACTCAAGAAAATTTGTGTTCTTCTAACATTGGTATGTTACTTTTCTCTAAAATATAATGAATATGTTCATGTTATGATGCCAGTTTAGTATCAAAATGGTGGAATTTCTTGAAATTGTTTTGTACAATTGTAATAATAGTCGGTTTTTGTGCACCACTATTTTTCCATATTTTTAATGTTATATATATATATATATATATATATATATATATATATATATATATTAAAATTAATAAATTTAGTGAAGCCCTAAAATAAATAGGTCTAGCGTTAATTCCGCATTTGAGGGTATTAACACTCTTGATCATTTTTTAAATTTATTTTTAGTGTGTAGATCTTCGTCTGTACTTTTGCACCATGCAATTTTTTTTCTAGATGGGCGAGGCAATAAAAATTTACGTCATAAATAAAAGGCCAATGATTTTAAGAATTATGATACATCTACAAATAAAAATCGATAAAAACTAGAAAGTAATTTTTTCATTAAAAACATATATTTAAAATATGCGTACAAATCTATATAATTGTGCACAATTTCATTAACAATGATTATGTGGATCATATTTAAAATCGTGGTTGAAAATGGAGAGAACAAGGAGCTAGGAAAATGGACATGTTTTTTTTTATGCATCTGAAACCACTAGGTTTGTCATTTCAAAGCTGAAACGAAAGAAGCCAACTCATCCAACACGTAGAGAAAAAGAAGCAATCTCGCCATTTTTTTGAATTTATATGAACACAAATAAGTTTTTATTACATATAATCATAACTTTGAAAAATTTCCATCACCTTTAACATTAGAACCTATGTTTCATAAGGAAAGTTTTAACATTAGAACCTACCATCCTCTCCTAGGCATAGTCCTGCTAGGATTGTCCTCTTTGTGCAAAACCACTTAATGGTGCCCATAATACCACTTGAGGGTCAAAGACCCCATAGAGAGGGAATGTTTCATGGTTGGAGGCCTTGTTCACAATACTTGAGGGTTATAAGGTTATTTTTCCTACATAAGGCCTTTCTTCTCCTTTTTAACAATGGTTTAGGCCCCTAGACCCATCCCTAATGCTCAAAACAAATTAATGGAAACCATATCCCATATCCCACTTAGAGGACTCATGTGCTGGAATGAGGACTTGTTCAAGGGTCTTGAGCTCGAGAAGATTAAAAATATCCTGAGGTATTTGTTTTCCTTCCTCAACCATGTTCAAGTCCACATGACCCATCCTTGGTGTACAAAACTTCCTAAT
>JASDQU010754389.1:23885-35977 GCA_032191745.1 Picea mariana | reverse complement strand
TCCACATAGGAAACCCGATAAACTACATCCCACGTACACCCTAATTCATAATTTGCGCCCTTTAAAAATAAAAAAATGGGGTCAAATTTAAAATTGTAAACCACTAGAAATGAAGAGGAGGGCAAGAGCACTTACTTGGTCTAGACGGTTGTCAATTCTGTCGCTCATATCTCCCACAATCGACACTTGAAGATTGTTGGAAAAATGGTCCAAAATGCACTATGTGGGTAAAAAACTCAAATGGTATGGTAAAATTGGTTATTTTTACTATTAATAGAAAAATTTTACCTACTTTACATAGTTTTTGCTAATATTTTGACCTAGTGGACTAATAGTGCAATGGAAGGAGTAGGATTTGGTGGTTTTCTCCAGGGATTTTGTGTGGTTTCTAGCGTTATTTTTCCCGTTCATGACTTCGGAAGGTATTTTCTTTAACCATCATATAGGATAGGTCATCACTCCATCTTGCATATTTTCATTATCCTATGACTATAATCCATATGCCTTAGGTACGAACCCATTTATTAGCGACATAAAACCTCCTTAATCCTATTAGAAGTGTTGTTATTGAATGGTAGAACCTATGTGCCATATGGTGCCCATGTTAGAACCTATGTGCCCTAGTTAGAACCTATGTGCCATATGGTGCCCATGCAAAGATTATTCCATAGGACTGGGAGTCCCTTATAGTTCCAATATGACTTTGTGTTCGAGCTTCATATTATTACTCATAAGCATGCTGACCTATACCTATGGGGCTCCCATCGAGTCTTACTTAATCTCTTTTCTGACTCTCTCAAAAAGTGAAAAGTTTGTCGAGTGAACTTGTCTCTTTCACACTCGTTAATTGGATTTGAAAGGACGTCTATTTGGTGTAAGTTTAACCATTTTTTCAGACCAAGTAGATTAATTTTGAAAAATGAATACTCTAGTCACTAATGGCTAGAAGAGTTCTCCCAGGTATTTTTTTATACTTTTTCGGGCCTAGGGGACTAAATTTACGAAAAGGGACATTATTTGGAGTTGAAACTTGAGTTGTAGTTGCATCTCATTCTCTTGCTTGCAATATTGAGCCTATTGTTGATTCCAACTTTCTTGTTACAATCCTATTACCTCAGGAATTTGCATCACCAGGCAAGCAGAGCCTTGTTTATATCCTTTGTATCTTGACACCCCGTACCCTAAGAGGAAACATTCCCCCGAGTGTCCATGTCCTGCATGCACGTCCTTGCATTGAGCATAGGTATGTTCCATTGTTGGAACTAGTTTCTTACTCGTGACACTCGTTTCCTCCTTTGTATCATAGCATTCATTTTTCTATGAAAAACAAAATACGGGCGGGAAAATAATATTATCTCATGTTGACAGCAGTCTTGTCACATTTCAACAAAGAACAAACTTTTAAATCCACTTTTCATCCAAAGTTTTGGTTTATCATGACCTTAGGAATCTGATCTCGTTACTTAGAGTTTACTCCTCTGGCTGGTTACTCTTCTAGTCCCTATGGATAGTTTGATTGGTGCCTCATGCATCACAAAGTTTCATCATTGAGTTTATGCTGCTAGTGTCCTCCATATGTATCATGCTCTTGTTCAAATGAAGATTATAAGCCCGTGTCATCCATTTCTCAGAACTCTTGACTTTGCATGTTAGCCATACCCTCAGTGTGTCTTAGAGTTACATGAAGTTGTAGTCCTACCATGCACCCTGGTCCTACTTTCATTATGGGTAGGTAACCTTGAACCCGGCAGTTGACATTTCCTCACTAGTCACTGACTGGGGGTTTCCCTTGTGTTCGACGACAAGAAATATATTCACACATTGGGATTCGTGAAGTGTCTTGGATGCTATTAGCCTTATTGGTGGTTTCCTTGCCTTTGTCGACAATTTTCCTTATTGGCTGCTATTCAAAGGGTCTTTTCCGTGCACTGCTTGCATCTGGTGCATGCAAAAGACGCAGATGGTAGTTGGTTCATGAACATCTTATTCGTCTGAGTTCCTCCAAATTATCAAGCTATTTCTTTGTACCTTGTGTTGACTAATGAGATATTACTTAATGCTCTCCTTTCAGTGGGTCTCTTTCCATTGACTTCAAACCATCTATTCTAGAAACAAGGCCTAGAGTCCTATGAGTACCTAGAGACTTGGAGTCATCAGTGGCAGGTTCTCTCGCCAATGATAGTTGGGAATACATAAATGTCTCTTGATCGATGGATTATTAAAGTGTTTGACATCATCACCTCTATTCACACTTGTAAGAATGTACTCGGTGCCTTGAAACCTACTTTCATTATCGGTAGGATGTCTCCTGTTTGTTAACAGTATACCTCAATGACTAGTAATAAAACGAAGTCTCATTTTTGTTCGACCTCAACTGATTTATTCACATGATGTAGACTTTCACCTTTGGAGGATCGTGTAGAAGAATTGAAGACATCAATTTATAATAGCACCTTTCCTGAGTTGTTGCTATCATTCATTGAACCAGTACCTATATGAATTTAGTGATCATGGGAGATCAGATTGTACTCCATTGTATACAGATCTCTTCAAATTGATTTTGAGATTGGTTTCCATTGGTCCTTGTTCGTGACTATGACAACCTATGGCATGTATCTACTTTTTATTTCCTATTCATGGACATGAACAATTGTTTGGTATATTTCCACATGGATCTGCAGTGGTATGTACGTGCCCTATAGAATGACAACTCTCGTATGTACGCGTCTGTCAAGTGAAAAACCACATATATGTATTAAAACACTGTTAAGGTAAGGGTAAGGCCAAGAAACTTAGATACAAAGTAAAAACAGGTTGTCAAGCAATCAGTGGACAAGAAAACTCAATATAACAGAGAGCAATCAAAGGAGAAATACACTCCAAACCCCAAAATAGAAGATACTATCCCTAGTATGGTCCCGAATAATGTTACGAGGAAAATAACTCTATGGCATGGGGTAAACCACAACAGACGGAATGATTGCAAAAATCAACTCTAATCCCAAGTATGTTATATAAATGAAAATTCTAACAAGACAAGATAAAGACCCTACCTTGTCCGGACGTTCAAAGAAGACCATCGTTGAGCACTTGACTCAAAACTTTATACGTGCAACTTGTCCTCAACAACCAAGATACGCAAAAATATGATGATAATATATATTGTTAGCACATATAATAGCATAATCCATCAACATTAATAACAAATATTCCGATGGAATAACAATTCAAATATTTGCAAGATATTAATTGGACAAGAAAATAGTATTTATATTAAAATATGATCAACAAAATTGTATGAGTGACAAAATTATGTGTCGGCACGTCTCGAAACCGATAAAATAAGTCCCTTCCAGTTGGGCATCCACTACTTCAATCCTCCACCAAAGGCAAGCTCATATAAGAGAGACAATGAAGTTCTCCATGAAAGAGGAAAGAGCTCGGGGGTTGAACAATGTGTTTAGACTTTAAAGGAAAAAGGGATGCAGACTCAATATGAAGTGAGTAATTTCTCCAGAGTAACTTTGCTCTCAAAATTTGAATTCTCTCTTCTTCCATGTTTTGAGTATGGCCCAATTTATATCCTTCCAATGGAACCGAAGGGCCGAATCAAAATGTTTCTAGTATATGGAAGGTCAAGGATCATGGATCTCATGACGTGACATGGAAAACCGACACAATTTTTAATTTTGGGCACAAAACCCGATCTACATGGGCTGTAATGGTGCAACCTACATATACACATGTTGTATAATTGTTATGGCATGTATATGTGGAAAAATATGATTTTTATCTCTGGTAAGTGCAAAAGGGGACTTCAAGTTTGCATAGGTAAATGGAAAAATCCTTTTGAGCAAGTTTCATGAGGTGAGGAAAATCTTGCTATAACAATGATATATGTTAAAATGATGAAAACACATGTTTCCATTGTCAACCTCCAAGTCACTTTAGGAAAAATAGAGGTAGTACATGAAACGATTCTAGATGTGCTAGTCCTATTAATCATTCCAACTAATAACCCCTGATCTCTTAAGGATGTTCAATATTTTTTAGCATATGGTCACAAACTACTTGGGTTTCTAGTAGATCGTGAATGCCATCTGGCACACAATGCACTCCCTTTTTGCTCATTGATGGAGTTGTTTACTGATATTGCACCAACGAGATCAAAAAATGAGTTATCTTTCCAAAAAACATGTGATGTTTTACATGAGGTCCTTAATGGTCACATGCACTAAGGAATCAATTTCCTATGACCCGTACTAGTCATGAAAGCTCAAATTATTTTATCTTTGTTGACATGTACACCTTTACTGACACCTTTACTAAGTGGCATATAATAGTTTCCATTATGAAAAAATGAAAATTTAACTTCATCATTGACCATAAAGCATAAACTATGAATTCATCCATGCAAGAGCATAAATAATATATAACATAAATATAGAATATATCCCATCAAAATCCTTCATATTACTTCATAACAAAGTCATATTGCAAGCAACCACATTTTCAAATAAATATATTTTATTAATCAATCATGTCTTTACATTGATATATGACCCATTTATATATATAATGGAGTATAAGGGTCACAATTTTTCACATGGATGGAGTTATCCAATGGCTCCTTAAAAATACATTAATTAATAACCATTATGTTTTTAGGTGTATTTCATATAGAGGGTCACGTGCCATCATTATGTCAAAAACCTCACTAAAATATGCATGCACTATTGAAATAGGACATTTTATCTTTCTGAGACTTTGGTTGGTGGTGTTGAAAAATGTCATTGTTCTTATTTATGGGTCCTCATGTGCCTATGATTCTTCGTATAACCTGAGCACATAGAAGGGAAGTAGTGTTAGAATCATACACAAAACAAATTTAGTTATATGTAAATGCATTGAAAACACAACATAACAATCCACATACCTAAATATAGAAAACAACTTTGTCATTTTACCTCTCTTATATAATTACCTAATGCCATTCAAGTAGACCATCCAGATCTTCTTTGTTAGTAATGGTCTACATCAATTTCTTATGCTCTGAATGAGGTAGGAAGTATTGTATCTTTGAAGAGATATTTCTAGTCATTGCTTTTAGTTGGATTTTTGTACCAATGACTAAGTTTGAAAAGTGATATACCAATGCACCTGGTCTATAATCCATCAATACATAACTGTCATATTTCTTGATTTTTCATCTACTGTAAGGTATTCACCCTTGACAACCATGGAACCAATTGGATATTCAATGCATTCATCGTCAATCATCGATGTATTAAGGGTTTTCTTTGCCTCGATCGATTGTTCCAACTAATAATTAGTTCCCCATTCATTATCTTTCAAGGAAACCAATATGTATATGTGTCATGCAAAAATGCAATGCAAGTTAACATAAAAGTGTGTAGGAGTTTGATAAGATAGATAAATCACAAACTATCATAGATTGTTGCCACAATATTTTGAAGTCTTTCCGATTGTAACATACCTGGTTGTACAAGATCAAATATATGATCATAATATAGTGAAATAGATTATTGGCCCTCCTCTAACTAGGTTGTTTCAACAATTACATGTGGGTCTATTATAAGTAATACACAATCCCATGCATTAACCTAGTCTTTTGATTCACAATCATCCCATTCACCATTACTACATGGTCCACAAAAGCATGTGAGTTTTTGCATCCATATTTCGTATACAAGGTTGTTTGAGCTTAAAACTAAATGAAATCCATGAGTTCCATGTATTGCATTGCAATAATATACATGTGACTAATCTACATTGACCACCTCCAAGAAATTTCTTTGGACATGTCCTCTCTTTGTTGATTCCTATCACCTTCTTGTTGCCTCTACCATTACTATAGAGAACCATTGGACTATAGAATTTTCATCTCAATTTGGGGAATTTGTCTTCAACTTCGTCTCCTTCCTATGTAGTGCAGTGTTGACACATGCACCAACTCTGTTGTGCTCACCTTTCCCATGACCAATCCCAAAATAGTTTAAAAAAAGAGGCACATTGCATTTTTGTGCAACAAAATCAACCATTGGAATACATGAGTATTTTTTAATTGGCCCTCACAACAACCTAACCAAGTCCAATGTTGATTCATCTATATATCTCTCTCCTTCAAGTGATCATAGAACCTTTGAAATTAGTGTTGTACATAATGTAGATCATGGCACCTATTATAACTTATGTAGAAGTTAGACTCCTTCAATATTATCCTCTTGTCTCCGATATTGTTTATACCATGCCTATATGCGATATGTAACATTATGATGACCCGATCTAAATCATAATATTGGCTATGGATCTCATTTTATGGTTGGATGTAGTTCTCATGAAAATCCACAACTAAGAGTATAGTACTGAGGGGAAAAGTGTCCCTCCACATTCTAAAATGCTTAACTTGACATCGTGCCACATGGACATGTGGAACCTAATGTTGAGTTTTTCCCAAAAATTTCTTGGTGAAAGCACACACTCGTACTTGGTGGCACAAAAATTATGGCATAATTGCAATGTCATATTTACAAACTATAGGTAAAATTTTAATTGCAATTAAGAATGAATTCCCTTTAAGTACACAACACTAAACTGGGACATCACCAATGCTTTAATTTTACTTTATTTCACACCATCTAGTTCATAAGTAACATATTTGAAGATTTTCCTACAACCACCATCTTTCCAAATCCATGGTCCTCACTTCCATGAATGCATTGGCTCAATAATGCAATTCCACTTCACGTGGGGCATGTCCCATATAAACAAGATTTGTCATAATATATTTGTCTATTGGACCTTAGACACCTGATGCTATGAAAAATTCCCTTGATGAAATAGGTGGTAGTATGGATGAGAATTCCTACGCATGGTTAGTATGCAAAACATGACAACTGTGTATATATGTTTCATAATAATAACCAAATTCTATATGGTATATATGGTATCATGTGTTGCAATATGCGCATATTCTATTATACCAAGGTTTTCATTTCTCGAAATATCTTTGTCCTAGGTGATGGGCTCCATAAATGGCATCTTTTTATACCATTGTTTCCCTACTTTTAACCCCTTTTTGCTTACCTAGACCTTGTATGAATCCATTATTGTGTGAGATTTAGACTTAATGTGATTCCATTACATTTCTTTAGTAGTTTACATGAATTTATGATTAAACACTAGAGAAATATCATATTTACGTTTATATTTGAGTTAATTTGCAAAGATGATGTGCCAGACAGGTTGTTATGCAGATTGTGATATCGCCATAGGATATATTTTAGCTCCCATTGTTGCAACTCTCTACTATTGGTTTCTACAAATCTGGCTCGACAACTGCTGCAACTCTGGAGTGTTGCAACACAGTTGCTACAACTCCGGAGTGTTGCAACACAGTTGCTGCAACTCCTTACAACAGTGGTTGCAACTCACCAGGGAACTATTCTATGTTACAACTCGCTAGGGAACTATTTTACGCTGCAACTTGTTGTTGCAACTTCTTACAGAAGTTGATGTAACTCGCCAAGGAACTATTCTATTCTGCCACTCATCCAAAGAATGATGTTGCAATTGGAATCTTGAGTCAACACTAGAACTATGAGCTATTGGAACCACGAGCCATGTCATTACTACTCAATCTGACAATTATGGATCCATGTAACAATAATATTAATCCAATAAAATTAAAGATATGGAGATAATTTTGTGATTCCAAGAAAAAATATTATTTGAGTGGTTAACCAAGAATCTTGGAATTCACCCCCGGATGGGGTGACACATATCCCAGGGGAGGCCACGCAACCCCCATGCAATACATGCCATAAATATGGTCGGCCGCCACCCCAAGGTCCATTCTCGGATGGAGGATGACCATAAATGCACACATAGGGAGGGAGGATAACTCCCCCGCGCAGGATTAATGGTGCCCTCACTGTTTAATTGCAAGGGGATGACGACATGTATGGGGGGAGGCTTCATGGTCTTATCATCCCCTCAGATAACTCTTGAGCTCAACCATGGCATTCACCATTCCGCTTCTTCACTCTGCTCGGTGATCTGGCTTTGGTCCTTTCAGATTTATCTGGCCTCATTCTCATATTTCTCTGGCCTCCAGGCTCTGTCATGCCACGTGAAAGAGGGAAACCCAGGAGGGGCCCTCCTGGTACTATTATGCTGCAAGGCAAAGACGCCTGCATGTTTTGGAGATAAATTTATCGATAGCTTGGACACAACAAATCAAGAAGCTAGATACATCTCTGATGGCTTTTGTGGAGGAGGAATTCCTAGAGGAACCAATTCAGGTTCCACCAAAATCCCTCCTCTACACGGTCTCGGGTGCCCAGGATAGCCCCAACATCATCATTACAACAATGGATATAGAGAAAACCATGGAAGGAGACACTTGCATCGTCCATGAGGAAATCCCCACGACGGACTGCCCAGTCGGTCCCCAACTACTCGACCTAGACACAAAATGTGACCAGAGTCCACCTAGTATCTTCAGTTCAGAGCAATTGGAGCTCATCTTTGAGATGAGGGGCTGCATGATGAAGAAGCTCCACTGACACACCCTCATTAGTAGCAAAATTGACATGTTGTTCGATGCATTCTCGAACACGCTAGTTGAAAAGAAGTGTCTGACCTATGCGCAACCCTTTGCACTCACACCCAACAATGACACTCCTCATGGCGACTCTCCGGATGACAGGTTCCACTGTTCTAATATCCCTCCTAATCTTTAAATTTTCTCAGTCCTCTATGCCTCTCTTACATGGAAATGGGGTTTTGTTCTTGTCTTCCTGCTCGGTTTTTCTGTTTAGTTTGAATTATCAGTTTTTGATTGTATGTCCAGACATAACTGTCAACATCATCAGCTGCCACTTACTCTAGTTTCCAATTGAATGGCGGAGCAAGTGGCGATTGATATTTTTGGCTGAAAGTATAAAAGGTTTCCACCTATTTTGGTTCCCACTAGTTTGGCGCAACAGGTGGAAATCCTGTGACACATTTCAGTTTTGTATAGTGACAATGAATTAATCAGGAAATAAAACTTTTTTATTTACAAAAAAAAAAGAATCTTGGAATTCATGGGAAAACGATCTTGGAGTTATTTATTATTTGATAATTGTTATAAAAATATCTTGGAAGTTATCTATTATTTTCTAATTGTTAGCAAAAGATCTTAGAGTTATTCATTAATTGCTAATTGTTAGTTGGAAACTATTCATTATTTAGGAAATTGTTGTAACCATTATGGATTTATTAAATCCATAAGTGGGTTTATTTAGATAGTCATTATTTCTAGTTTCCATTAAATTTATGTATAAAAGAGAGCACTCTCTCCATTATTCCGGAGGAGGGCTCTTAGAGCAATGTCCAAATGATAATGAAATAATTCATATTGAGTTTTTATTTCAATTATTGACTTATAGTTTCCATAACGTATGATTTAATTAATTTGATTTATTTTGCATATTTATAGTAGACTGATTTATTTAATTAACTTGTTAGTTCATTAGATTTATTACAATCATGACATGTTTAATTGTTAATTTTTATTTAAATTATGTAGTTGATTATTCATGTAGAAATGCATTTGTTTATTCATTCCCATTATATTTCATATTTAGTTTGCATTCTCTTATTCCGATTGAATAATTGTGATTAACACGATGACTATATTTGTTGGTCTAGGTAATGACAGGGATCATCTTGGCAAGGATTAGGCTATGATTTCAAGGGCTTAGTTAATTTATTTTCTAGCAATTAGTTAATAAATTTCCTTCCGGCATGTGTGATTTATTTTCAGCAAGCGTGGTGTGCTATTTCAATTCTGCAAGAGTAATTTAGGATTTCAATTCTACAATTAGTCTTACTACAAATAGTTGGGGTTGTTTTGGGAGACACTTGAGTCATACTCCTGATACCTGTAGCGTGTGTGTTTCTTTTCAAGCAAGTGTGTGCTCCAAGAATTAGATTTTCGTGGTTGCTTCGGGAGATAGTGGATTCATACTCATGATACCTTCAACTAGTGTGTTTCATTTCCAACATGTTTGTTTCCTTTTTTGGAACCTGTGACATTTACTTTCCTACAAGTGTGATATTTACTTTTCTGCAAAAGTGTGCTTTCAATTCCTGCAAGTGTGGATTTATGTAGAACCTTTCCAGAGCTTTAGAATTGTCTATACTTTGACCAAAAACGTAATCATTGACACTATGACTACAACACATAGAAACAATAGTTGTTCCTGCATATACATTGCATGTTAGTTCGCAAGTTTGACATGAGCCCCAGATTGATAATTAAATGCACAGTCTTTCTAACTATCTTCTTGAGAAATTAAGGAGGTGATTAAAAGACCCAACACTATGTTCAACTCCTTATGCTCATTGTTGAATCTCTCATAGAGTTTTATATCTGACATGTTAAGAAAGTGTTTAATGTAGGGTTCATGGTCACTGGAACCTCTTCTCAACTTTAGCACATCCTTTTGATTGGATGAAGGCTTGGTATGTTCATGCCAAAATTTTTGTACTAGTTCCTTAACTGCTTCAATTAACTTCATGTTAGAATGAGCCAGCCTACCAATGAAGGCCCAATAATCTATTTGACCTATTTTATGAGGCTTTCTCTTCTAAGAGAAAAATTTCGAAGCATTTTGGAACTTACTTTAAAATTTTTAGACGTGTGAGTGAGAAAGCAATGTTTCCTTGTGGTCTTGTTTACAATTAATTCTGACTATACATGATGGGTCACATAACAATATATTGAGTGAGTATTCTTTCTAATTGTATTAAATGCAACTTAATATTTCTAACAACATGATTAATGGTCACTAAAATTTTAATTGTCCTTATGCCAAGAATTTCCCTAACAACAACTAAATTGTGTGATTTTAACAAAGAAAAAAATAAATGACATTTAGATTGATGATTTTTTAATTAAAAATAGTCTTTAATATTTTTTTTTTCATTTCCAATCAATGGTTCATTTAAGTAAATTACCTTCAAGGATCAGTACTAGAGCACTTTCATGCACAACAACGTGTCTAGGATTTCTTCATCGTGCGATAGATAGATGAGGTAAGGAAGGTGGACCCTCAATATGGAACTCATCACCATGACATTGTAGAAATTCACCAAGAGATACATGCACTTCATGTTGGAATACTAAGAGGAGGGGGGGGGGTGTGTGAATCAATATTACCCTTTTTCAACAATTAGAAGTTATTTTTATATTTGATTAATTACCACAACAGATCAACAATGGAATTGTATTTAAAATCAATTATAAATATATAATTAACATACATTACAAGTTTTTATAAAGAAATGGTGAAGGACACCAATCCTTTTTAGAGTACCAACTCTAGGAGACACAAATCCCCTTCTTCATGGCACCAACCCTAGGAAGCACCAACACCCTTTCCTTTAGGGCACCAACCCTTGGAAGCACCACCTCCCTTATCTTTAGGGCACCAACCCTAGGAAGCACCAACTCCCTTAACTTTAGGGAACCATTCCTAGGAAGCACCAACTCCCTTAACTTTAGGGCACCAACCCTAGGAAGCACCAAATCCCTATTTTTACACTTTAGTAAAGGATATTAATCCTTCTGTGCTCCTCCCTTCCACCCTCACTTCATAAGAATCATCAATTCTTCTTCTTGGACTCTGCTTCTGTTTTGATCTTCTGATATGGACTACAGAGACACACTATTCTCACCATTATTTCTCGTTTATATATCTTTCCAACTGGTGTGATCTATGAATCTTTGTGTCCCTTTGTTTGGACCATCACACCTCTTTATTAAATTTAAAATAATCTATGTTATTATTCAAACATTATTTTGAAGGATTTTAATTTAGTGAGTATGCTTTTCATAAATCGATCACAAGTTATGGATCAATTTTTAACTTGATTCCATGTCTCTGCAAATATTGCAGAAATCAAATCCTCCTAAGGTGCTTCCTTCAAACCATTAACATGTGACCATATGCACAAAACCACAAGTTTATTAAGTTAAGCAGTTCCTCTTATTTCACCCTTATTTCTCTATTCCATATGAC
>JASDQU010754386.1:25019-54714 GCA_032191745.1 Picea mariana | reverse complement strand
ATAACTACAATCCAGTGGTTCACTACCACATCAAGTAACACACAAGTACTTGATCAACAATGTATGGTTGCGAACAGTGAAACATATTCACCACAATAGTCCTCATCTACTGTCATACAGTCTTCATAACAAACATCTGATAGCATCCTGCATAGAAACAATGTTATGATATAAACTGATTTGTCTGGGCCAATCTTTCCCTCACATCTGTGAGCTCTGAAAGAATATCTGCCATAGTAGTCTTCATCTACTGTCATATAATCTTCATAACAAACACTTGATAGCAATCTGCACAGAAACAATGTTATGATATAGATTGAATTATCTGGGCCAATCTTTCACTCACATCTGTGAGGTCTGAAAGAATATCTACCTCACGAACAGTGGAACATATCCACCACAGTAGTATATCTCTACTTTCTGGAGACAGGTAGTCTCCATAACAATCATCTGATGCCATCCTGCATAGAAAAATATTGTTAAAGATAAACTGAATCCTCTGGGCCAATTTTTCACTCACGTTTGTGAGATCTGAAACAATATCTGCCTTCATCAACAATGGGCTATCTGCCCTATTCTTCACAAACAAGGAAGAAGGATTGTCTTTGATTTCTGAGCCTGGACCATTTCTCACCCTGGGCCATTCTTCCTACACTAATCAAAGTGCACCCTGGACAGAATGTATAAACCCTAAGAAATGTTTGGACCATTCCCCACCCTGGCCCATTCCTCCTACACTAATTAAAGTGCACCCTGGAGAGAATGTATAAACCCTAAGGAATGACTGTCCCTGATTNCCACCCTGGGCCATTCCTCCGACACTAAACAAAGTGTAACCTGGAGAGAATGAGTCTGCCCTAAGGAATGTCTGTCCTGCATCAACCTCCAAAACAGACCATTCTTTGAAACTACTCACAACTGTGAACTTCGAAAGAATGACTGCCTGGCGAGGCGGACCATTCTACTTGACCACTACTCAGAGTGACTGCCAAGAAGAATGACTGTCCTAGACCACTCCCCATGTTAACCACAATGGAAAGTCGCTGTCTATGATACATCAACAATCAGTCTGCCTCCCATGTTAACTACAATGGGAAGTCACTGTCCGTCAGAAATCTCAATCCACTTTCCGAACAGGAAAGCATCTGTCCATTCTGGACTATTTTTCAATTATAATATTTTCAGTGCTCCCTCCTAACTGGAGAGTTATTTAAATCACAAAAATAAATGTTTTTCAAGAATATTTTTCCGTACCTTCTCTTAGCTTGAAGAATCTTCCCTTTCAGCTAAGGGAGTTATTTCCACGATCCCCATCTTCTCTCGGAAATATGCAAACTTGATTCTGGATAGAGGTTTTGTCAGGATATCTGTTGTCTGCTCATCAGTGGGAATATACTCGAGCTTTACCTCTCCTTCCTGGATGTTATCATGGATAATGTAATGCTTGTACTTTAGTCTGGAACGCTGTGAAGGATTCATGTAGATTTGAATCAATAGAGTATATCATAGTTGGAAAGCTTGAACATATCCACGTGTCACTTCTTCTGTCATCATGAGATCTGATCTACTGAGTAGTCAGCTTGATGTTATAGGAAATGTTCACCACGCTTCTGCTGTGCACTGGAGGTTCTCCACCAAGTTGTCTTCTTCTTATCTACATACAGGAGTCTCTTTCTGGTATGCCTCAAAGTCTTGAGATTGCTCTTCATACACTCTTTATTCAATTTCTCTGGAGAACATTCTTTGTATTCATCTGATGTGGAACTCCAACTCATGGATGTTGCGGATGATATAATGACTTATATAGAGATAAGTTTGGTTTACTGAAACAAGTAATGATCATAGTCTTCTCCCTCCATCTGGGAGAACTTCTGGTTCTGGATCTTGCAATGTTTTTCATTCATAAGTCTTCTATACACTGTTCTTCATCACGACCTCAAGTTATTCTGCTTGATTGCTTTTATTGAGTTCATATCAGGCTGGTAATCTTGTGATTCTTGATACAATGACTGGTTGTTCTGGTTTCTCTTTCTTTCTTGGAATCTTCATGTTCTTCTTCATGTTTTTCTTTAGCTCTTGGGTCCATGGAGTTCTTTATGGATTCCATGCCCTAGAGATTCCACTTCTTCCTTTCATCATAGGATCACGGATCTGGATGGACAACCAGGAATACTTTAAGGCTTTTCTTTGAAGAGGTCTTCTTCTGTGGTTGAACTGAACACGTACTGTCTTTTATGGTTGCTACCATGAATATATACATTTCATCATCTTCAATGGATCATAGGATTAGCTCCCTCCTAATCCTTGCTTCATGTAAGAGTGCATATAATCGGCTCCCTCCGTCTGATAGAGTCCATACTTCCATCTGCATCCTTATTGTCTTCTGCAATATATAATTGGCTCTTTTGTCTGACAAAGTCCACACTTTCGTCTTAGTTGTCATCATAAGTCTTTCTCCAATTCCTCTTGATGTCTGACTTCTAAGTCTCTTCATGATTGATTCGGCTTATCTTGCACTAGCTTCCACATGATTTGTATTTCATCCTTTCATGTGTATTATCTAATGATATTCATTCTTATCTTGTTGTTCTTCCATAGATATAGTTCTTCTTGGAACACATTATCTTCCAAGAGATAGATATACAAGATACGTACAAAGACGATGCAACAAGATATGTACAGAGACGATGCAAACAAGAAATAAGAAGAGTGTTGTTACCTTTTAGTAGAAGAAGTCTCTTCCATCCTGTTTAGTTTTCTTTGTAGGTTCCTTTTCTTCGGCAACTGTTGCTTCATGTTTCTCTTTCCTTTTCTTTAGCTCAGGACACTGGTTCTTGTAGTGACCGTATTTTTACAGTTGAAGCACTGTATTTCTGAAATATCTTTTCTTTGTTTTGGCTTCCTTCTTGAATCGAACTTTCTTTTATCCCTGAAGTTCTTGAATCTTGCTGTGAAGGCTTGATCATCTGTACTTCTTTTGAGGTTTCTCTTTTGCATTGATCCTTGATTCTTCTTGAGCACAACAAGTCCAAAGTTCTTCAAATGTCAGACACTCCTTCCTTGCGTTCATGCTTGCGGCAAATGCATCCCATGTCTTGTGAAGACCATTGAGTACAATGTTCACCAATTCCTTCTCTGAAGTGATCTCTTCAATAGCTTGTAGTTGATCTCTTAACTGGGAGATCCTTACAAAGTATGATGTTATGCTGTCATCCTCATTCATCTTCATGTCACGGAGCTCATTCTTCAGACTCATAACTTGTCCAATGTTTCTGACTGAGAAGAGATTTNTGGTCTTTTATAGAATCCACTATGATACTCATGGCATTGATGTCAACATCTTTGAACTTCTCCATAGCTGCAACGTTCTGCGGTTCCTTCTCTTCTCCTTCTTCAAACTCTGGCTTCACGATCTTTCCTTTCACAATATCCATACTTTATTCTTAGCAAGGATGAGGTCAATCCTTGTCTTCCATGCTCTGAAGTTAGAGGCTCCATCTAACTTGTTCTTAGACTTCATAGAGTTTGTTATGGCTGCTTGACTTGGTCAAAACCCTATATTTGACCAGAAATCCGAACTTCACGTCTTGGTCGTCTGAGAGTACTAGGAGATGCACTGGGCTAGGGCGCACTGATCTATTCGGAGATTAGGTCAATCTCGTCACTTAAGGTGCCTCGACAAGAGGTTTAGGGTTTCTGCAACTGCTTCTGCTAGTAACCCTAGCTGCAGTGCTTTTGGAAACTTCTCCTGCTAGTAACCCTAGCGGCAGTTCCTCAACGAGCTCAATATCTAGCGGCTATGTTTCCTTCCAGCATTTTAGGCTGACTGAAGGGGTGTGGGCCCATAACCTGTTAGAATATAGAAGATGGTGTGCTCGTTTTACCATTGACGATACCCTCGTTACCCAACCATAGGCCGAAGCCTCCCTCCGAGCACCTTAACCTTGACTGAGAATTCCTCCGGAAGCAAACCCTAGGCTAGATAGCTAAACAAAGAGTAGTGCACCTTTCCCCAAGGATAGTGCATCACAAAAAAAAATCAGATAGTCCAAACCTTAGCCAAGAGATATTCAAGCCAATACTGAAAACTTGTTGCTGCTGCAGCTGCACCAGCAGCTCTCCTCCAAACCTGCGCACAAGACTGCAACTGCAGTGCGCACCAAACTGGGAACTGCAATTCTGAGATGTGTCAACTGAGAACTGGCGCCCTGTATTTATACTGGTTCTGCCAGATTTGCTGGGGCCGACTTCTCCTTCTTGATATGTGTCTGTTCAGTATATTATTATTATTTCTGGCCGACTTCTTCTCTTGGAGGCTAATAACCTAATATAAATTATCTTCTTGAGCCGACAAGACTTCTAGGGTTATTAGCCAACTCATTAGAGTTTTCTCTTGCTTTCCGGAGTCTTCTATTCTCGTCAGGTTCAGACGTGGAGGTAAATACCTCCCGCAACTACCATAATATTAACACCATAAACAATGCAACAATACAATATACAATAGCTGCAGTAACCAAGATCACAAGAAGAATAACCATGCACAAGAACACAAGAAGTTATCCTGGGAAAACCCTTCTGAACCAAGGGAAAAACCCAACAATCCTTTGCTATAGAGTCAAGAAAAGATAACCCTTTCACCACAAACCCTAGTGCACACAAAAGGGTGCTCTGTGACCAAGAAAGATGGTGCAGGAGAGAAGTGTGCACTAAATTACAACTCTCCAAGTATGCGTTGCAAAATTGAGATATGATCCACAATGGGGATGTATCTCTCTTATTTATACATGACCTAACTCATCAACACGTGTCTATTGGCACAATAGGGCCGACTTGTACAACTGAATAATATATTTAATCTTTTACACAATATTAATTATCTTTACATGGTGGGGCCGACTTGTACCCTTCACAATACAAAATTAGGGTTTTACCAAAGTCTTACTCTTTGACAATATAGCAAGGGATCTCACACATCCTCTAGTGATCTGCCACTAGCAACACTTCCACCTGTGCTTAGCCACAGGGACGTCACTCTCAACAGATCAACTCAACTAAGTCCATAGGAGTACTATCTGGAGAGCCATCTCAAGTCGGCTCAACTAAGTCCATAGGAGTCCGACAAGAGACCATCTCAAGTCGTCTCAACTCAGTCCAGAGGAGCACGACAAGAGACCATACATGTCATCTCAACTCAATCCAGAGGAGTATGACTCACCCATCACATGGGTGTTCTCACAGATCGTCTCAACTCAGTCCAGAGGAGAACAACCTGGAGAATGTCTCATGAAGCAGCAATCATCAACACTCCCTCTCAGCTAGGGAGGCATTCTCCACCAGGCCAAGTCTCTCATGGAAGTACGCGAACTTTGTCTTGGCAAGTGGTTTGCTGAGGACATTTGCAACTTGCTCGTGTGTAGAAAGGTATTGCACATATACTGCTTTCCTCTGCACCATATCTCTGATGTAATGGTATTTGATCTCAATGTGTTTAGATTTATCGTGAAACATAGGATTCTCGGAGAGCTTCACACAGCTCTGGTTATCGCAATGGATAACGGTGGAATCCATCTCATGTCCAAATAAGTTTGCAAGTAGCTTGCGAAGCCACATTGCTTCGTGGACTGCCACACATAATGCAATGTACTCTGCTTCTGCGGTACTCAAAGCCACAAAAGTTTGTTTCCTGTTGCACCAGGAAACCATGGCAGATCCTAAAGTAAAACAACAACCGTAGTTACTCTTCCGGTCCATTGCGCTCCCTGCCCAATCTGCATCGACATATCCCTACAATCTCATGTGTACACCAGAGGCATATCTCAATCCATAACCAACTGTGCCTTGTAAATATCTCAGCACATGCTTCGCTGCTATACAGTGTGTCTGTCTCGACTGACTCATAAACTAACTGAGTACACTCACTGCATAGCATATATCAGGTTTGGTGTTAACCAGATACATCATTGATCCAATCATCTGTCTTTAAAGATGTGGATCAATCTCGCTTGAATCAGAAGTAGCCTCGTTCATTTTCTTCAAATTCATCACCATCGGTGTAGGCATGGATCTGCAGTCTGTCATCCCGAATTTCTTCAATATCTCCACTGTGTATTTTCCTTGACTCAGGAAAATCTCATCAGTCCTCTGCCACACTTCTTATCCCAAGAAGTAGTGCATCATACCAAGGTCCTTCATCTCAAATTCAGAAGCCAATGCACGCTTGCATTCAACAATAAGGCTTTCTGAACCGGTGAGGAATAAGTCATCAACATATAGGACCAAAATCAGGCACTCGTCACCAACAATGTTGTAGTATAGGTTTGGATCAACAACACTCTTGTTGAAGCCTAGACTCATCAAGTATCCATCAATCTTCTCATAACATGCTAGAGGTGCCTGCTTTAGTCCATACAGGGCTTTCTTCAACCTGCACACATGAGACTCCTTCTCATGTATCATGAATTCATCTGGCTGCTCAATTTAAACTTCTTCCTCAATCTCACCATTGAGAAAGGTTGTCTTCACATCCATCTGATGTAGTCTCCAACCCATGGATGCTGCAAGGGAAATAGTCATACGGATGGAAGTGTATTGGGAAACAGGAGCAAATGTCTCGTCATAATATATTCCCTCCATTTGAGAGAATCCTCTAGCCACAAATCTCGCTTTGTACTTCTTGACACTTCCATCAGCTGCATGTTTGATCTTATAGATCCACTTGGAAGTCACTACAGGCTTCCCTTTCGGTCTCAGAACAATATCCCACACATCATTCTTCATGATGGACTGATACTCTTAGGTCATGGCATCTTGCCAAACCTGCTGACTTGCTTCTTCTCCATGAGAAGAAGGCTTAGTATCAATGATGTGGCTCATAGCTGAAACATAGCTCGAAAATCTTTGTGGTCTCTTGCTCTCTCGGAATGTACCATGAGGAGCTGCATGTTCCTTTGCCTCCTGCAGATTCCGTCGAGCCCATGCAGGCCTCTTCTGGCCTACTGCAATGTCTTTGGGAACATCAACTGGATCAACTGGATCTGTAATTGTCTCCCTCTGAACTGCTGAAGGGGGAGAAGGTGCTGTCTCTTCCTTCTTCTCACTGTCAATCTCCATCTTAGATTCTCTGGATCTTGGGAAGGCTATCTCTTCCTCAAAGGTGACACCTCTGCTAACCTCGATTTGTCTCTGACCAGGGATGTATATCCGATATGCCTTCGAAGCTTCACTGTACCCCACAAATATACCCTTTCTGCCTGAAGGGTCTAGCTTGGTTCTCTTTTCCTTGGGTACATGAAAGTATACTGGACACCCAAATATCCTGAAGTGTCCAATCTCAAGCTTCACTTCGGTGAAAGTTTCTTCGAGAGTCATGTTCTTCAAAATCTTATGAGGACTCCTGTTTTGATTGTACACTACTATCATGGATGCCTTTGCCCACAGAATCATAGGTAGATTCTGATCATGTATCATCGCTTTGGTTGCCTCAACAATGGATATGTTCTTCCTCTCTGCAACCCCATTCCGTTGAAGGTTATAAGGAACGATGTACTCCCTCTTGATCCCTGCCTCAATACAAAAATCACTAAATCTCTGGAGGTGTACTCTCCTCCATTATCTGATCTCAACACCTTGATCCTCCTCCCGGTCAGGTTCTCAACCTGAGCTTTAAACTCTTGAAATCTCGTAAGGACTCCATCCTTGGTCTTCAAGAAGTAAATCCACGTCTTCCAAGAGTGATCATCAATGAAGAGAACATAGTACAAATATCCGTTCAAGGAAGCAACAGTCATGGGTCCACAAACATCTGTATGTATCAAGCCCAAGATCCCCTTGGATCTATTGTCACTGCTAAAAAAGGACCCCTTGACATTCTTGCCAAGAGCACAACCTTTGCAAATACCATCATGCTCGATATGTATCTCTGGAAGGCCTGTCACTATCTTCCCCAGAGCGGGAAGGGCTCTATAATGTAAATGAGCAAGTCCTCTATGCCATAGCTCGCTCAAGCTGATAGTATCATGCAACAAGGCCTGGACTGGTCGGACAGTCAATCTATACAAACTGTTTTCTCGAACACCAATCACCCGAGCAGAATCCATGTGTGAGTTCTTGTGCCATGCAAGAAATTTTCCTTCAGAGAAAGTAACCTTGTAGCCTTTTTCCTCTAAGGCAGAAACAGAGACAAGGTTCCTTTTCATCCCAGGTACATATAGTACCTCACTTAATTGAAGAGGTATGTCAGAATCTAGTTGGAAAGAAGTTCCAACTCCCTTCACAGTATATCTGGCATTATCACCAAGTACAACATGCAGACGAGACTCTTTCTCTACAAGGTCTGTAAGATGTTCTCTATATCCAGTCATGTGTCTGGAAGCACCACTATCAATCAACCAAATATCACTATTAGTAGGAACGGTACCTGAGAGTGCTGAAATGAAGAAGAATGCTTCATCTTTTATGTCTTCATCTCTATGATGTGGTTCTGAATCAACATCGGCAGTGGATGCATGTTGTCTTCCTTTCTTCCTGGTAGGACAATCTCTCGCAATGTATCCATACTTGTCACATCCGAAACATTGAATCCTTGAAATGTCTTTTCTATGTTCATGACCTGGAGCTGTTGAAGTTTTCTTGTCTTTGAATGCTTTGCTGAAATTTCTTCTATTTCTTCTACCTCTCTTTGTATGAGAAGCAAGGGCTTGATTGTCATCATGATGGGAGTCTTGCACACCTCTGGCTATAGGTCTGGTTTCCTCCTGAGTGCAGTCTGCCCATAGACGATCAAACATAGGTAAGTCTTCTCTTCCATTGATACTTTGAATGAATGGTTCCCAATGTCTTGGAAGAGCATTGGGAGTAATCATGGCAAGCTCTCTGTCCGTGATGGTTTTTCCAATGGCACCTAACTGATCTCTGATCTCTGAAATCTTCATGAAGAAGGTAGCAATGGTGTCAGCTTTTGTCATCTTGAGATTTTGAAGTTGGTGTTTCAATGTGAGAGCTCTGTTAGTGTTATTGCTCTCAAACATTGTCTTGAGTGCATCATACATTTGATAAGCTGTCTTCAAGGTAGAGATGCGAGGTAGTAGATGATCTCTTATTGAATAGATGATTATCTTTCTAGCTTTGACATTGTCTGCCTTCCATTCAACCTTCTCTTCATCGATTGTTGTTGCTGGTAGTCTTTTCTAACAATCTCAATAGGTCATCCTCTTCCAGAGTGATGTGTAATCTTGACTTCCAGGAGCTGAAGTTGCTTGTTCCATCAAGCCTATCTTCCACCAAAGTTCTGTTCCTCATGGCTTGCAGATTCTTCACAAACCTTAACGACTAGGCTAGAAACCCTAGCGTTTTTCAAGAGGTCTCTGAGGGGTTTATTGGACTTATGACTGCCAACAAGAAACCCTAGAGAATCAAAGGAACCTCAACAAGCTGCAAAAATACTCCAACGTTCTGAAGAAACTCTAAAACTAAAATTCTACAGAAACCCTAGAAACCCTAGGGCCGAAAATCAAAACTCCTTCAATTTTTGATTTGAGAGTTGCAGGTAGTGCGCTGGACAAGGCCGTACTTGCCTGTGCAAAAATTAGGCCCAACGTTAAAGGGGAAAGTGCTAAAACTAGCTTGAAAAGGAAAATGGAAGGGGTTGTTTTTGCAGTTGAAACAAGAAGGTGACGGCTAGCTTGAAAAGTGCTAGAGTAGCTTGTGCAATGGCTCTTTAGGTACATTGCTCTGATTCCATGTTGAATTTTTAATGCTTAGCTTAAGTACATGTAGTTTATTTCAATTTAGCATGAACTTGAACCATAAACAATGCAACAATACAATATACAATAGCTGCAGTAACCAAGATCACATGAAGAATAACCATGCACAAGAACACAAGAAGTTATCCTGGGAAAACCCTTCTCAACCAAGGGTAAAACCCAACAATCCTTTGTTATAGAGTCAAGAAAAGATCACCCTTTCACCACAAACCCTAGTGCACACAAAAGGGTGCTCTATGACCAAGAAAGATGGCGCAGGAGAGAAGTGCGCACTAAATTACAGCTCTCCAAGTATGTGTTGCAAGATTGCAATATGATCCACAATGGGTATGTATCTCTCTTATTTATACATGACCTAACTCATCAACGTATGTGTCTATTGGCACAATAGGGCCGACTTGTACAACTGAATAATATAATTAATCTTTTACACAATATTAATTATCTTTACATGGTGAGGCCGACTTGTACCCTTCACAATACAAAATTAGGGTTTTACGAAAGTCTTACTCTTTGACAATATAGCAAGGGATCTCACACATCCTCTAGTGCTCTGGCACTAGGGACACGTCCACCTGTGCTCAGCCATAGGGATGTCACTCTCAACAAATCAAATCTACTAAGTCCATAGGAGTACTATCTGGAGAGCCATCTCAAGTCGACTCAACTAAGTCCATAGGAGTCCGACATGAGACCATCTCAAGTCGTCTCAACTCAGTCCAGAGGAGCACGACAAGAAACCACACACGTCATCTCAACTCAGTCCAGAGGAGTATGACTCACCCATCACATGGGCATTCTCACAGATCGTCTCAACTCAGTCCAAAGGAGCACGATAAGAAACCACACACGTCATCTCAACTCAATCCAGAGGAGTATGACTCACCTATCACATGGGCGTTCTCACAGATCGTCTCAACTCAGTCCAGAGGAGAACGACCTGGAGAATGTCTCATGAAGCTGCAATCATCAACAAATGTGACCAATGCCTAGAGATCTGTGAGCTACCTCAAGGTCTGTGAAATTGCCTCGGGAAGTGTAGAGTCATCTCCAAGAATCCATGGCCAAAGTGTGACAAATACATAAAGGGGGATCCATTCTTAGGCATAAGATAAGTGTGCCTCCATAGGTATGGCAACCTTAAGAACATGAGAAACACTTTTACATAAGGATAGAGTGAAAAATCCTAGAGGTTTTCTAAGTCATGTGTCCTTGTAGATCCATCCCATGACCCTCGTGTACCTACCTCAGCCATAAATGACCTCCAAGGGATAGTTAACGAAGCCATAAGATCAAGGACTATCTTGAAATGGGGACTAAGAGGATAGGCCATGACCAACCACAAACGGTCTAGAGCTACTGCCTGGGTAAAAAACACTTTTACATAGATCATCTATGCATGGTATAATACAATACATGGAGTACAAAATGGTCACACTTTTGGTTGATCAATGATACAATAGTACAAAGCATCGTGGTGGCACATTTGATCATGGTACTTTGAGCTCTAATATCATCAAGATAGGCACAAAACCTGCCCATGTGATGGGTCACATCCTGTGAAAAAAATGAGGTGCACTAATGTGGATCTGAGGTGTAACCATTGGCTCCAACTCGAGGACATGTCCTTAACTTGAGAGTGCATGAGAACTCTAAAATCTGCAAAATCCCTATTAACCTGAAACATTCTAACCAGATGGATATCAAATACAGGGGTGGGGTGAAGACACAAGTGCCTTGTCCCTTCCCTAGTGTTACCCACCAAGTTGCACTAGGATGGACTTGCAGTTGAGCCGCTAAAGATTGAACAAATACTTGTTCAAAATTCAGAGTTCAGAAGTCCAGCCGGACATTATGGCCCCTTTTCTTCTTCTTCTTCTTTACCGCATTTTCATACCCCCATGCAAAATTGTAATAAGATGAGCTAGCATGATGAACTTTTTAAAAGGCTTAACCCTCTAAGACTTGGTCATTAGTACATTACTCTAGAGTGTTTTTTAAACTTTTTAATTATATCTTGCTGCCTTAGTAGCGAGTTATAATTTTTAAGTTTTTTCACTCAATTACCTCCAAAGTTGGAGTATGTCCTAGTGGCCAGGCCTTAGAATGTTGTCTAAGTCTAGTGTCTAATGTATACTACGATGCTAGTCATCATTTTTGAGTCATATGGAAATTGCGCTAAGTCCCCCTTAGGATTTTTTAATGTTTTCTGCAAATAAAAAATTTCCCGCAAAATGGAATATTTTAATTGTAATTGATGAATAAGTTAAAAAAGTGGTACTAGGAGGCATCATATGCCTCAGGGGTATTCATTTTCTTGCTTAGAATACCCACTTTACCTAAGTACCCACTTTGTGGGTGAAAATAGTGATTGTTAATCACTAAAAATTAATTTTACTCACAAAAAGTCAATAAAAGACAAATAAAAGACAAAAAATCAGCGAGTGCTATTTTTTGGGAAACATGTCTGGGACATGTTTTGAGTCAACTCACCCTCTCTTTGAGTTAACTACGCCTTGTTGGAACATAAGAGGGAGTTGTGGGTGACTTCTTAGTTGAGTTGTCAAGAGAAGGGAAGTTCTCCAAGAGGAGGTGCGCCCCCCTCTCAAGAGGTGGCACACCCTTGAGGTGAGTTGCCTACCTCTTGAGAGGTGGCAACCTCTCACTCCATCTCACACCCACATGTGGTGAAATTTTGGAGTCTTGGGAGATGTGCAGCCCAATTGCTACACCTGTCTCACACATTCTCACCAAGTGGTGCGCCCTCCCTCCTTGGGAAGTGTGCCCCCCCCTTTTTGGATTCTTCACCCAGTTTGCTATATAAACAATCACTCTCTCCATATTTGGGAATCTTGGTGCCAATTGTTTGCTGTTCCGAACAACAAACAAAAGACACTAAGGGAGCTTACTTTTCACTTGCTCTTCTAGTTGTAGTTTACTAGTTTTAGTAGATGTTTTATTTAACATTTTTTTCTTCAAGTCTAACATTTTTTGCAAGTTGTCCAAAGGCATTTTGGGCATCTTTGTGGCTCTTTTAATTGCTGTTTTTGCAGATTTAGTGAGCAGATAGGACGAAGTGCTGGCAAATTTTCGCGGATCTAGAGCCTCCGGGACCACCCAAGACATCTTACTTAACATTTCTTCTTCTCATTTTTGTAAGTTTGTTGGTCTTCAATCTATAAAGGAACACAAACACTTCTAAAATAAATTGTAACCTCAAAGAAATAAGTGGGCTACCCATCGCCCATCTCAATCCTCCCTACCTTGGGGGAATTGTGTCTGTTGTCTCATTTTCATGGTGCTTCCCATATGCTTTAAATTTTGCTAACTTAAAAGGATAAAATAAACCCACACGCTGCAAACATTAGATAGATTTCAGTTTCTAGTTTAGATTTCAATTTCTGCTTTTCATTTCAAGTTTTTCAATTTGGAAAATAAACCATTCCCTCAGCAACCATAGTATGCTCTGGCCCCTCGCGAGCCTAGCTTGATCTTGGGAATCCATCCGAACGGGAATTGGTCAGTGTGGATTTAGTCTAATAGGAAAAATCAATAGTTATTATTGTTCATTTGGACAATACATTGAACTTGTGTGTGAAGTCGGGGATATTCGTTAATGAGATACGTTCTCTCCTTGTTGGACCTCCGACATTGTTCTCTGTACCCAAATTGATGAATAATATCTAAAGGGCCAAACTTTTAGCTTAGATTTTCTTTCTTGGAATCACAAGCACATGTGTTGGCACAAATAAACTCACTAACTTAAGCAATTCACAATAATAATAAAACTGTCAAGAGCACTCCAATACATCTTTCATTCCAACAACATTTATCTCATTATTTGGCACTGGTCTGTTTTACTTTCAATATTCACTTTGAGAGCATTTTACTTCAAGCACTTGCAATTTAAATATTTCCTTTTATCTTGGAGTAACTCATGGTTAAATGTATTTCATTTACTTATGTTATCAATGAATGTATCTTTTGATGGTAAATGAATTATATATGCTTCTAGACTAGATTGTTATCTTTCTCTTGCTTTGAATAAACTCCTAGATTTCTTTTTTGTACTTAGCTTACTTAGCCTTAGTTATTTTTTAGGGACTACCCCCCTTGGCTTCGCTAGGAGTTGGCCTAGATGGAGGAGTCGAGTGTTGAGTGACAGTATCTTGACTTGAGACGTGCCCCCAAGGACACACCCAGTAGATTGAATATTTCTTCCATGTTACTTGAGGTGTGTATTAGGCGACAACATTTTTGGTGCCGTTGCTGGGGATAAATCTTTCTATTCTTGGAATACGACTTTTTGTTTTCTTTTTTCTTTTTTGCTTTGTTTGATGCTTCTTGTTTATTAGAATATACTTGATCATCTGGCGACTCCACTTCATAAATAATTTGACTATGCATTCTGCAAGAAGGAACTCACAGGTTTGCTTAGCTTCATCTTTGAACTTGAAAAGGTTTATACGAGGAAGTTAAACAAACTTGCTTCTCGTAGGATCCTTGATAATCTCGCATCCGAGTCCATTTCTGATATACATTCTTTTTCTTTTTTGCTTAATAATTCTAGTTTAGAAATGGATGATCTTTATAAACCATGTGATTTTTTTGCAATAAATGGTTATCCAAATGTTATTCCAGAAAACGTTTTAGAAAAATTGCCTTCTTTTCAAAGTAATAATGTTGTTGGCGCTAGACGTCATGTTACAAAGTTTTCCCATTACATTCATAGATGGTGTTACAACACACATGAAGATGTAAGAATGAAATTATTTATCTTGTCTTTTGAGGATGATGATCTCGATTGGTTCACAGAAATAAGGGATAACCAGGTTAAAACCTTAGACAATATGATTGAGGCCTTTAAGGAAAAATGGAGAGATAAAGAACCAACAAACATTAAGGTTGCCCATGAGATGGTCGTTGAGATTGATAAGAATATGGAAGAGCTAGAGTTTGAAGTTGATTTGAAAGAAGATCGACATGAATATATGGATAAGTCCAATCCCCACCCTCCTCCCAATGGACCCATCTCTTCAAAAAAGATCTTTGGCAGACATGACAAGCATGAAAAGAACACCAAAGCAGATTCCTTAACAGTTCCAGTTCCAACCTCTCAGATATCAGATGATTTAATAAGAGATAATGGGAAAATGGAAGAGAGTTTCAGATCATTGACTCCAGATTACTTTGAGTAGTGGCTGGCCTTCAACGATGACAATCAGATTCAAAAATTCATAAAATTTTTACAAGATTTGCCAGACGTCAAAGTTTGGTGGAATAAAGAAGGACATAAGTATCCCCAATGGTTTGATCCCAAGAAAGACCCCAAATTGATAAAAAATGGAAAAGGGTCTTCAACAAGTCATCCTGGCCAGGGACTTTTCAGATAGATAAGGTCCTATATCATCCATGACATGGCTAGTCCAAATCCTTTCTACCTCAACCAATTGGATGGAGAGAAGCTGACTCTACCAGTGAATGAGCAACTCCTCAAGTTTTTCTTCTATGCAATCATTTGATGCCCATGGGGCCATCCGCTGTAACATAGCTCTCTCTAACCCTTCTCCTTTGTATTTTACTTGGATGTCTTTACTTCTTCCTTGTATTTTACTTCACTTTCTTCTTTTGCACTTTCCTTGTATATATGAATATTATTTGTGCAACTTTATTTTATTGTTGGTTTCTATATACATGTGTGGCTGATGTTATTTTGGCGAGACACTTGTTCGGTGTTGTGTAGATTACATATTCTGTAGTTCTCGCATGCTTTCCTTTCCTAAAGATCAAACACACATCCCCATATGGAGCCAATGTTACCCTCCAAGTTGCACTAGGACGGACTTGCAGTTGAGCTGCCAAAGGTTGAACAAAGACTTGTTCAAATTTAGAGTTCAGAGGTCCAGTCGGGCACTTTTGCCCCTTCAAATTTTCCTCTTCTTCTTCTTCTTCATGCATCTTCCATACCCCCATGGGGGATTTGTAATAAGATGAGCTAGCATGATGAACTTTGTAAAGTACTTAGGCCCCTAAGACTTGGTCATTAGTACATTACTCTAGAGTGTTTTTTTACTTGTTAATTATATCTTGGTGCATATGCGAGTTATAATTTTTAAGTTTTTTCACTCAATATCCTCCAAAGCTCGAGTATTTCCTAGTGGCTAGGCCTTAGTAAGTTGTCTGAGTCTAGTATCTAATGTATATTACCATGCTAGTCTTCACTCTTGAGTCTTATAGAAATGCGCTAAGTCCCCCTCAAGATTTTTTTAAATGTTTTCAACAAATAAATTTTTTTCCTGCAAAAGGGATATTTTAATTGTAATTTATGTATAAGTTCTATAAGTGGTACTAGGAGGCATCATATGCCTTGGGGGTACTCATTTTCCTTCTTAGAGTACCTACTTTATGTTAATATTTCAGACCCCAACCCAGTTTCAGTCTCGCTGATTTTCCAGCCAATGTTTAATGCCCAAACTCAGTTTTATATCAGCAATTAAATACACAGCAGAAAATATACTCCAGAACTGAAACATGAGGATTTTGAACATCGTTTTCAACGCAGAAATAAAATATCAGCAGCATAGACAAGCTCAGAAAATTAATGACACAGAAATTTTTGGTCTAACATCGACCCTGGAAAAACCCACAAGGGGAAAACCAGTGAGAGAGGGCTTTTTATTATTTATGAGCTTCAGAGAAATTTCTTCTATAGCATATTCATCTTCAGAAATTACAAAAAACTTATCCCAGACTTTCATTCGCAAAATACAATTGTATGGCTGTCCCAACAATAAATGCTGTACGGACTGTCTCAATTTTCGTGCCAAATTTCTTCTAAGACTGTACGTAATATGCAACAGGAACAGCTCCTCGAAAACCATGCCCAATCTTCTTGAAAACTGTGTTGTACGACCCTCAAAATTCGTGCCAAAACTGTATGGACTGTATGGAATTACACAGAAATTTATGACAGCAGGTGCATCGATTTCTGTGCCAATAAATGACTGTATGGCAGCCTTGGGATGCTTGCCAAACTTCTCAGAAATACTTCTGCTATCTCCCTTTATTTCTGACATCTGTGCATAAAAATTGGCTGTACGGCCTCTAGAAATCCGTACCGTACGGTCTGCATTAAATGCTGCACCCTGCCTTGAAATTCGTGCTAGCTTGCTGCCTTGGGATGCGCACCCAGCTTTGCAAATGCTGCCTCTTCTTCAGCTCGACCTCTCTCTTTTGCAAAGAACTATAATAATGGCATAATCATTAACATCATCACGATCCAACCTTCTCATTTCCGTGAAATGCTTGTGGGTAACATTGCCACCACTGGTCACCACGCCAGGGCAGTGTCCCCTAGCCAACTTCTTGAAGAAAAAGCAATAAGAAAAAGACAAAAGGCATGAATGGGCTTGGAAACATTTGCATCCATGACGAGTGCAGCTTACCCTCTACAGAGGCACCCACAGGTAAGCCATGCATTTCCCTCCTATCATGGCACCCCTTGCCCAGACATCCCTTATCCAGTACACCCACTCACATGGCTTAGATTTGTTCTCTCTTGGAAACACCCCACATTCAGTGAGCATTATCCCAATAGGACGCCCTGTCACTTCCTCCGAACTTGGCTTGTAGATTAGTATAATGTCTTTGAGCACTTCTCCGGGTAAAAGGGGTTTTATGCACATGTTTAATAAACTTGATGATTAGATGTGATTGACATTTCTATGATCCCTGTGACTTATGAGCCCATGGAGGGCGTATCTGTTGATGTGCAGGACCATACCCGACGGATAGGTACCCTTATGGAAAGGTACACATGGGGAGATGATTATTTCGGACCTCCATGGGGCTGGAATCCCATTAGATGGATGCTGAGACCTCAGCAAGGGGCAGAGACAGATCAGAGGGTTTGCACCAAAGAAGAGGAGGACGTTCCACCAGAGGCAGCTTAGCAGACCTATACCTAGGGGGGTTGTGCCCTTTCCACTAGGATGTTGGCCTTGGAAGGCCCATGACGTCACCCAGGACACCTATGACGTCATCCAACACTTGTGGAGGTTTTGGGAGGGAGTTATGTGCCAAGTGGCATGTGTGGCAGGTTCTGGAGGCCCAAGGAGGCCTAATGTTTTGCTCCAAGAGGCCAACGTTGCCCTAAAGGGGCCTAACGTCACCCTAAAAGGGCACAACGTCATCACTTTTGCTTGATTAGGGTTTTAATTATGACATTTATTGTAAAACAATATTATTATGTATTTTTGTCCATGTCGGCCTTTTGTGACCTAAAAATTAAATTAAGGTCATTGCTATTGTATAAGTAGAGAGCTAAAACTCTCTTTTTCTCATCATCTTTCACTCACTACTTGGTGAGGTCTAAAATTTGCGCCCTTCTTAGGGTTATTGGCTGAAATTCTAGTGCACACTTGTTGAAGGAGGCTTATTTTGGTTATCTTTGGCATTTTTCTTGGTGGAAGGTTTATAACTAGGGTTTGGCTTGATGAATACTTAGTAAATGTAAGTGAATTTCTGCAATCCTTCCCTTACTTGAATGGTTATAGTGTTTTACTTGCATTTTGTTAATGGAATTGCTGGAATAAACCCTAGGAAATAAGCACATGTTGGTGTCCTTATTTTAATTCCCTACTAGATTATGCAAAGGAGTCGTTTTTTCTGTTGGAGACATTGCTAGGGCCTTGCCATTGCAACACCCGACCCTTGTCCTTCACCTTAGTCGATTTTTCTTTGTTATTGAGCTAAAGAAGGAGGAAAACGTGCTAAGGCATAGGGTTTCCTACACCTTAGTAAGCCGTTTTCCCCTAGGGTTTGATGGTTGAATCTTTGTCTTACCGACACTTCATCCATCAAATTCCTCTTGTCTTTGGCCCTGCTATCATCATATTGTTCCTTCAATTCTTGCTGCTATTTTTTGACTCCATTTTCCCTATGAATGCATTGGTCTAAGACTTCTCACTTGAGTGTTTTGATCACAACCTACAAACATCCAAAATCTTTGAGCAATTACTAACACCTTCTAACCCTAGTTTAGATTGACTTGCTAACCCTATTGCTGCTATTATCCATTTGAGTTATAGTTATACTTTGCAGCATTTTAAGCTTCTTTAAGCAATTAAAAGGATTAATGTAAACTTGCTTCTGATGAATGTTGGTGTTATGATGTTGATGACTAGCCATTCTTGCTCATTTTGAAGCATTTATTGTGAAGTATCGTATTGTGATTACTGCTATTATACATCTTTGCTTACTTCATCGATATATTAGTCAATTGCTTATACTGAGAAAGTCTCCGATTATATGAAGTACTAACCAGCAAGTGACCTTGCAAATATAGTTTTCATGTTGCTTTGTTTTGGGCAGATACATTTCTGGTTCTTCTTATCTTTATTGGCTATTTAGCCTAACTTTCTGATCGATGGTGACTTGTGAGAGGGAAACCTTTACTTGGCTTTAAACCTTTGCCTTCTCAAAACCCCAGGTCACCGGGGACGTCTCCCCTAGGCCTACCACCCTAAATAGAAAGAGACATCCTGTTGAGGTGACAGTGATAGGATAGTCTCCCATTTCGTCAATTTGTCCCCTTTTACCTTTCCTATCTTTCAAAGTACACATTGCGTGATAACAGGTCCGACCTGTACCCTTTACATCACAATTAGGGTTACAGGTAAGTCTGACTCTTAGACAATATAGCAAGGGATCTCATACACCCACTAGTGCTCAGCCACTAGGGGCACGTCCACCTGTGCTCAGCCACAAGGACGTCCAAGTCAAAAGATCTCTATCTCACTGCGTCTCACAAGAGAATCATCTGGACACACACTCACTAGTGCTTAGCCACTAGGATCACGTCCACCTGTGCTCATCCACAGTGACGTCCTACTCAACAGATCTTTATCTTACTGCGTCTCACAGGAGAATCATCTGGAGTACCACATTATCTCAACTCTCTACACAGAGGAGAACAACACATCGTTTCATCTCTGTCTCAGAGAGAACGAAACACCCAACTCACTGGCTTCCTCACCCCACACAGGGGCACACAACGTTCCATGTCCATCTCAGAGAGGAACCACAAACCCATCTCATGGGCACACCCAACTCATGGGCTTCTTCACCCCACACAGGGGCACACAACGTTCCATCTCCGTCTCAGAGAGGAATCACACACCCATCTCATGGGCACACCCAACTCATGGGATCTTTCTCAGGCTGATTCACTCAGTCTGTGTCCTTCGCAACTGTAATCATCAACAAGAACGTGCCCCGCAGTTGGAGCCAGTTGTTACCTCTCCAAGAGGTACCCTATATTTTTCATTTGGCTACACCATTGTAATCCAAAGAATGCAAGCAAATCCATGTAAACCATAGTNTCCATCTCAGAGAGGAACCACAAACCCATCTCATGGGCACACCCAACTCATGGGCTTCCTCACCCCACACAGGGGCACACAACGTTCCATCTCCGTCTCAGAGAGGAATCACACACCCATCTCATGGGCACACCCAACTCATGGGATCTTTCTCAGGCTGATTCACTCAGTCTGTGTCCTTCGCAGCTGTAATCATCAACAAGAACGTGCCCCGCAGTTGGAGCCAGTTGTTACCTCTCCAAGAGGTACCCTATATTTTTCATTTGGCTACACCATTGTAATCCAAAGAATGCAAGCAAATCCATGTAAACCATAGTGGAGGATATTGTAATGGACTCCTAGACTTGATTCGGCCATGATCAGTCCCCTTAGTCCCCGTCTCAATGTCTTTCATCCTGGATAGGATTCGAGGCCTTAGCATGGATCTAGTGGGACACATGATTTTGTGGAGCCATGAGTCTTATGTAGGGTTGATTGTAGTTTGTAGGGCCTAGGCCGGTTCAGGTCATGACACCTATGTCTTCCCACATGGTCATTTTCTATTGAGTCTGTAGCCATATCTTGGCCATGGTGCATTTATCGTTTTTTTTCACAACATGGCAGTCTCACAAAGTTTTCATCATTGCACGTCTTTTGAGGCAGTTCACGGATCCCAATGCAGTGGGTCCTCAGAGGAAAAATTACAACATGGGCTCAAAATGAGTAGAAAAAATTTACAAGTAAAACCCATGTTGAAAATTTTGGATTGATGAAGTATCAAAGGAGATAGAGCCTCCCAAAGGAAAATCGTCCCATTCTTCTAAGAGGGACGTTAAACACATTTTCCAAGTCAAAGGGTCAAGGAAGGAGAATGTTCAGGTCTACTAGCCGTTGGAGAATTTTAGGCACATCAAAGATGCACTTTTTCCAAGCGAAAGGGATTATTCAAGCCATTAAAAGCTAAATCGCCCCCTTTGGAACAAATCGTACCTCTTCCTCATGAATTAAATGGTCAAGACTCAAACTAGCCATTGGAGAAAAAGGAACCAAATGTCGACAAAATATGATCGTTTTGCTCATTCTTCAAGGGAAAATTGTCCCTAGAAAGGCTAGCCCCTCCTCTCATTTTTGTTGTTGAAACTTTGTGAGATGTTAATGCCATATTTTCGAACTCAATTCTCTTGTGTCACCGTGGATTGTCTACAATAATGCTTGTTTTTCTTCGCCAAGGTTTATTTTAATTATGTTTTTAATAGGCGTTTCTTAGGATAATTGCAAGAGGTGATCAATCAATCCATTGAGGGGCTACATAGTCACGTGGAAGAAAGGAAATAGACTCTTTGTCTATTTCTTTTTTTGTGGGTGCCTAATGTGTTGAAATTAGTGCAGCTGCAAGAGCCATTCTCCGGAGGATAGCTAAGACCCTAGCTAAGTTCTAGGGCCCCCAGTACACTCCTGGGGTTCTTGGTTTGTGACCAAGTAGTTAGAGCCATGGAAAAAGACCCTAGTGAGGGCCCCTAGTGTATTTCTGGGGTTCTTGGTCAAGGACCAAGCAGTAAGTCCCTAGATGTGTTCTAGGGCCCCTGGATGTGTTCCAGGGAATCCTTGCTCGGTGCTTGGATTGATCCTTGGATGTGTTCCTTGGTGGTTGATGATATAAGTCCCTAGATGTGTTCTAGGGCCCTTGGATGTCTTCCAGGGAATCCTTGCTTAAACGCTTGGGTTGATCCTTGGTCTTGTACCTTGGTGGATAATACCCTAGAGATGATCTAGGGCCCCCAGATGTGTTCTCGGGTATCCTGGTCTGGGACCAGGCAGTTCTTGGTCAAGGACCAAGCTGGTTGATGATGTAAGTGCTTAGATGTGTTCTAGGTCCCCTGGATGTGTTCCAGGGAATCCTTGCTTGTGCCTAAATTGATCCTTGGTTGTGTACCTTGGTGGATAAAACCCTAGATGTGTTCTAGGGCCCTCGGATGTGTTCTAGGGTAACCTAGTCTGGGACCAGGTGGTTCTTGGTTGAGTACCAAGGTGTGATGATGTGTGATCTTCTTCTTCTCTCCCGGGATGCTCCATGAGATCTAGGAGCAGCTACGAAGATGGACATGACCACATCATTAATGTTTCCTCTTTTGCAGAGATGATAAAAGCTTATAAGTTATCATGAGACTTATGTGGACAGTTTGCCATTGAAAAAGACTCCTTTGACTTTGTCCTATTGCCTCCTCTTGCTTGAGTCTCGTTCCCCTTCTTGACTAATGTGGTGTTGGTCTTCTTTAGTCACTTTGACTTAATTGACTTTTAATTAATATTTTTATTAATTAAAAATATTAATTAATTATTAATTATCTTTTATTTATTTTATTTTTATTAGGGTTTGACTTAATACTAAAGATAAGGTTAAATTAGAAAACCCTAACCTACCCACCTAAGCTATAAAAAGAACCTTACCCCCTCACTCTTTTGTGTACTTATTTTTTGGCTCACACATATCTCATGGTCTGAATTTTTGCTGCGGCTACTTCAGTTTAGTCTTTTTGGTTCGACCTCCATGGATCTTTCCTCTTGTGCTGGTATAAGGGTACAGATTCCCTAGATTTAGTCTTCTCTTGCTGTTTAAGGTGGAGCGGCCCCTTTCTCTTACTGTCCAAGTGCTGCGACCACTCCTTGGTTTAGTCCTTGGTTAGGGTATGGCTAGTGGTGGTACGACCATTCTCTTTGGAGCCTTCTCTTGTTGTTTGGAGGTTACGGCTGCATTGGTTTTGCTGGTAGAGGGTTCGACCCTCCTTAGTTCTCTTCTTGTTGGTTGGGAGTCTTCTTATAGGGTACATCTGCCTCTTTATGATCTCCTCTTAATGGTCCATCCTGTCTCCTTGCTGTCTAGGTGCCACAACTCTCTTCTACATGCATGCCGCTGCCTCCTATAGTCTGCTATGCCTCTTCCTTGACTGTTGTGTCTCTTCCTTAGGTTGTGTTATCGCCCAGTTTGTAGCTAGGATAAAAGGCTATAAGTTAGAAGGCCAAACTGGCGTAACAGGAACCAATCCCACCCAATGTCACCACAATGGGATGGTTCTTTCTCTTGAGGGAGGTTAGGCCTAGGGGAGACGTCCCCGGTGACTTGGGGTTTTGAAGAGGCAAAAGGCTAATAAGATAAAGATAAGGTTTTCCCCCTTCACAAGTCACCACCCAAACAGATAGTCCGGCCAAAGGCCAATTTAAGAAGTAAAACCCCCAAAGAAGTGTACCTACCTGGAACAAAGCAACAACAAACTGATATGTGCAAGCTATTTCAATGGGTTAGTACTTCATAAGACTATCTGATAGATACATATAAGCAATTAGCAATAAATGTTGACAAAGTCAATGTTTATCAATATCAATGAAAAGTTGTAAGACTTCACCAATAAATATTGGAACAATGTAGCATTCAATGTAACCTGTTTCCGTCTTATACACACCTGGGAGACGTGGAAGAAATCTTCAATCCACTCGGTGTGTCCTTGGGGGCAAGTGAGAGTTAAGGTGCTGTCACCTAATCCTCAACTCCTCCGTCTAGGCCAACTCCTAGCGAAGCCAAGGGGGGTAGTCCCTAACAAATATACTAAGGCTTTGAAATAAGCTAAGTACAAAAAATGAAATCTAGGAGTTTATTCTTCTTTTAAACAATCAACCATAAACTGATAAAACATGAAGTAAACATTCACCACGATATATAATCAATAAGCATATACTTGCATCAAAAGGATACTGAGAAACAATTGTTAGATGCAAGTTTCATTTAAATTAAATAAATAACCAAATTGAAAATGAAGCCTGTGGCTTTGCTGAATGTGAAAATTGAGACCGGTGCCTTAAAGTGAATCGTGGGCAATGTAGTTCGCGTGTTTTATTAGGATAAATTGATGTTTAGTTAATGAAATGGTTTGGGCTTCCTTGGAGGTTAACTCTTTGTTTGGAAACTTGCGGAGAGCTTTACCGAAACCCAATGGTCTCATCAGTAAAACTCACTCAAAGTGTTGGATGTCCAAAACGGGTGGGAAGCCAGGTCCCGAGAGGGCCCGCCTTACTTCGCAGGTCACTTCAAGGCGTTTTTCCACGCATTAACTTAACTACTTTAGAGATTGTCCTAATTAAGCTATCAACCACTGACCAGCACAACATGTATGAACTTACTTCCAGTAGATCGAGACTAGCTCGCAACTGGAAGGCTCAGGAACCGCACTGTGAGCTGAGGGGAATTTGTTTATTTTATAACAAGAAAATAAATGACTGAATTGAAATGTGAGACTAATTACTAATCCACACTGACCAGGCCTCTTGCGAGGAGTTGAGGGGATGGTTTATTGCCAACTTGAAATTGCAAAAACTAATCTAGCAATTAGATGTTACTTTCCAAATTAAAATCTAATCTAAGTGTTGTGGTTAAGATAGATTGATTGATTCCTTTAACTTATGCTGAAAAGAGAAAAAACAAGAAACCAAAATTTGAACACACCACCACACTGCCAATACCCTAAAGGGAGGCCGAAACTGGGCACTATGAGGCCCGATTTTATTGCTTCCTATTACAACCGAGAAACTAAGTTCTCTTTTCTCTTTTTAGGACTTTTGGGTCCTTGAAAATTGGATCAAAATTGAAGAAAAATGATTACAAGGGGTTCTTTGAAGGTCTTGGTCTTCAAGGGTTCCAACTTAGGCTAGATTTTCTTCACTTTAGCTTTGACTTTGTCAGAGTTCCCCTTGTTTTATGAAGGGCCTGCTAAAAACCAGCAAAGAGAAGGATTAGAAAATGATGGCAAAACTCTTTTAAGAAACTAATATGAAAAGGTAAATACTTAACAAAATTTTCTGAAATTTTCCTTGTGAAATAAAAGCAAATTTAAGGATTTTTTGAATTTTCTTTAAATGAGACTAAGCTAGGCTCTTTTAGAACTTTCTGTTTGTTGTCCTAAAACAGCAAGCTAAGCTTCCTAAATATCTAGATCTACAATGCTAAATTAGAGCAACTTTCTACTTTAAGAATTTTGATAAAATTTTTAGAAAATTGCCACTAAAAAAAAACTACTAAGATCTACTCTTTAGAATAAGAAAGAATTCAAACTAGATCTTGGGATTCAATGCATGCAATACTAGATACTAATATCAACCTTTCAAATCAATTCTAGATGACATGCAAGAGAAGTAACCAAACGATTTTTTCTTTAGAAATAAAATAGAGAGGAGGAGAGAGCAAGCTTATGCTTGGAATATCTTTGGGCTATGGGGTCCTTCTTTGGTGAATTGAAGAGGGATCTTCTTCAAGCGTCTTGAAATAGTAGAAGCATCAATCTAGATCCCCCTAATCTCCAAGTAGAGCATCCATTACTTCCAAATCCTTGCAAAATAAAGGGTTAGAAAAAGGTGCCACCTACAAGCAAGACTTCAATACACAATTAGTTAAGCAAAACAAAATTGCATTTGAAAACCTTACTAATAGATAAATAAGAGGATTACTAATCAAACAAGTTTAGTATTCCTATCCAAGTAAGTAACAATACTTCTACAAGGCCAATTTAAACCACAATATAACAACATAAATCATGAAACAACATCATCTCATTTACAAACATCCACACATTTGGACAATCCACCAATTTGACCTCCAAAGTCTTCCATTTATTCCAATATGAAAGAGTACTACAATGAGAATGATACAATAAGCTATTCTTCCCAAGCTCCAACTAGCTAACAATAGGAGAGAAAACTTTGCTTTATACAAGTTTGGGTGGAGATCCCAATGAGGAGGGCGCATGCCAAGTGTGAGGGGCGCATCTCTTGATTGAGAACAAGTGTAAGGAGGAAGTGGGGCGAGTTGTTTCATTCCCCACTTGACAAGTATGAAGGGGCTGCCACATTGCATCTTTTGGTGAGGGAGAGGGTGAGTCATAGATTTGGGAGAGGATCTCCCCTCTAAAATGTGCCACCTCAAGGGAGAGGTGCGCACCTCCCTTTTGAGCATGTGTTCTTTAACCATCATCCATGCCATTAGCATAGTCTTTGACCCATCAACATCATCTCCTAAGCGCCACCTTGCCTCTTGGGCTTTTATTTCATCTCAAACTTGTCCCCACATGTTTCCTTAATTTGTGTCCTTGCTGATTTTTATTGATTTTATTTGACTTTTTTGGGTTTTTTGGAGTAAAATTAATTTAAGTGATTAAAATCACTAATTTTACTCAAACAAGTGGGTACTTAGGTAATATGGGTGCTCTAGATCCAAAAATGAGCATCCCCGTGGCCTATTAAGTCCCCTAGTACCACTTTTTTAATACATCTTTATTTTTTAATTAAAAATTGCCGAATTCTGACAATTTTTAATTAACTGAAAAAAATTTAAAAATCCTAAGGGGGACTTAGTACATTTCCATAAGACTCTAGGAGAATGTTTAGCATGGTAATATACATTAGACACTAGGCTTAGATCCATGCTCAAGCCTAACCATGGGCATATACTCCAGCTCTGGAGGGATTGAGTGAAAAAACTCATAAATTATAAATTGCTTGAAAACTGCAAAATATAATTAGTAAGTGAAAAAAACACTCCAGAGTATAACTCACGCTTAGGACTTAAGGTGACTAAGACCTTTTACAAGTTCATCATGCAACATCTCTTATTACAATTTTTTATGGAAATGTGAAAGAAACAGGGTGGTCTTTACGACCGGATGACCTTCTGAACTCTGAATTTTGAACAACAAATGTTCAAACTTTGGCGACTCGCTGGAAGTCCATCCTAGTGCAACTTTGATGGATAACATTGGCTCCATATGGAGACGTGTGCTTGATCTTTTATTTTTTAAAGGAAAGCGTACGAGAATCCAGAATCACATGACCTACATTCACTGAAATTTTGTCAATAACATGTCCATATTTAAAATCCAATTGTAAATATGAGCTGCAGAAACAATATAGATGTATATACAATTTTTTTTGAAATAAACTATGTACAAAAAATAAACTATGTATAGGAAATAAATGAATTTAAAGTACAGAGGATAGGGTTTAGATAATATGATACAACAGATGTCCCATGGACATCAGATGACTTCGTTGAAGAAGAGCTTGAGAAGTTGACCATTTACTGGTAGTGGCAACTTCTCACCGTCCAATCTGCTTAGGACAAATGATTTCTTTCTAGCTACATCCTGGATAATGTAAGGCCCTGCCCATAAGCTATCAAACTTGCTGTGGCTTCCTGGCTTCTCTCTTCGTTTGTCCCATAGGAGGACTGTATCTCCTGCCTGGAAATCCCTTTGTCTTGAGGACTTATCAAAAGTCCTTTTTATCTTTTCCTAATTTTTTATACTTTGATCAAGGGCTTTTCTTCTGTTTTCATCCAACTCAATTATCTGATCAATCCTGTTTTGATGAAAATCTTCGTCTATGCCATACTTCTGGACAAACTGATACACTGGAAGTTTGAGGTGAACTGGCAAAGTGACATCCAGGCCATAAACCAATTCGAAAGGACTCCTCGCTGTTGAACTCTTCTTCGTGATTCTGTCAGCCCAAAGAGCAAACTTGATTTTATTATCCCATGATCTTTTGTTATCCCCAACAGTTTTCTTAAGAATTGTCATCAAGTTCTTGTTGCTAGACTCAGCAAGGCCATTACCCTGAGGATAATAATTTGATGAGTGGGATAATATAATGCCATATTTGAAACAGAATGAGGATAGTTCTGTGGAGCTAAAGGCTTTGGCATTATCGGTAGTTATTTTTGTTGGCACCCCAAATCTAGTGATAATTTTGTCTTCAAGAAAGTCCATGACCACTTTATCGGTTGCTGACTTGGTGTGTATAGCTTCTACCCACTTAGTGAAATGATCAGTTGCCGTGATTATCCGAGTATAGCCATTACTTGAATTATCTTTGAACTGACCAATAAAATCAAGCCCCCACTGCTGAAAAGGGGCTTCTACCACTACTGGCTGTAATGGTAAGGCTGCTAGCTTCTGCTTTCCAGTAAACAACTGATACTGTTGACAACCCCTAACCATTTTGTGCACATCTGAAAATATAGTAGGCCAATAGTAACCTGCTCTGAGGATTTTGTGGGGCAGTGGTTTTCGCTGCAAAATGCCCACCACAAAATCCTGAATGAAAATCCACCAAGAGTCTTTTGGACTCAAGCTCATCAACACATCTAAGTATTACTCCATGGGGTTCCTCCACCCCAATCCATCCTGAATAATACAATACTTAGCTGCCTTTAATCTCAATGCTCTTCTTTTGTGACCAATCAAGTGACTAGGGCATGTAAGATTAGAAAGGAAGAAAATGATATCAACATACCATTCGTGTTGCTCTAACCTTTGAAGTTCTGGAGATAAAGCTGGCCCAGCTTGGTTGTTTTGACAGACTACGTCCAAAGCTTGTTCATTACCTTCAGTTAGCATTTGAGCTAATCCTTGACCTTTGATTAGTTTGGTGGGTTTTATCTTTAGATCATATTCTTGTATTTTCGAAACCCACTTTCCTCTGACTCCCAAGTAGTCTTGTTGTCCAAGGATATCTTTTACCGCCGGGTGAGGTACATACCCCACAACTTTTGAATATCCTATGTAAACTCGAAAATGCTTAAGGGATTTGACCAAGGCATATGCTTGCTTTTCCATGGTTGTGTAATTAAGTTCTGAATTTTGCAATGCCTTGCTCATGAAAGCAATAGGTTGTTCTTGACTATCATCATTCTTTTGGAGCAACACCCCTGCTATAGTATCCTCAGAAGCAAAGGAGAAGATTTGAAAATCTTTGGCATAGTTTGAACTAATTAGTACAGGAGATTTACCAATTGCACCCTTAATACTTTTGAAAGCTCTTCTTCCTTCTTCTGTCCACTCAAACTTGACATCCTTCTTTAAGAGTTTTTGGATGGGTTTTAAAGTTTCGGCCAAATTTGGGATGAACCTTCTTACAAAGTTAATTTGACCAAGGAAGGATTGCAAGGCTTTCTTGGTTTGGGGCAAAGGGACCTGTTGTATGGCTTGTACCCTTTCTGGGTCCATTTTCACCCCATCTTTTGTTATGATATGACCCAACAATTTTCCTTCATCAACTCCTAGGATTGACTTGGCCAGATTTAAGGAGATGCCATATTTTCGACATCTTTCAAACACTTGTCTGAGATGACTTATATGATCAGATCTTTCTTTTGAAAACACGGTTAAATCATCCTGGTATATCTCGATGATTTTGCCCATCAATTCGTGGAAAGAAAAATCCATAGCTCTCTGAAACGTGGCCCCTGCATTTAATAATCCAAAGGGCATTCTAAGGTACTCAAAGGTACGCCATGGTGTGGTGAAAGTTGTCTTATTTTGATCCTCTTTCCTCACCAACACTTGATTGTATCCGGAGAAACCATCTAACATAGACATTATTTTTGACCCAGTCACTCTTTGCAATAGAGTTTCCATGTTGGGCAAGGGGTAATTATCCTTAATGCATGCAAGATTCAGATTTCTAAAATCTATACATAGTCTTATTCCCCCATTTTTCTTTCTAACTACTACCAAGTTAGAACACCAT
>JASDQU010754386.1:0-18249 GCA_032191745.1 Picea mariana | reverse complement strand
CCATTGCAGCAAAAGAATAGTATATGTGACGCAGTAATATGTTGTATATGAGCTGATTTAGAATTGACATTGCATTAATGATATGATACAAAGCTTAATTGTGAACATTGAATGCTGATTTGCCTTTTATGCTTTATTGGAGAAGTGATATAAGTCTTAGCTTTGTTTAGCCATCGTTGACTTCGTCAATAATAGCATTAATCCATTGCTCATATATTGATTTGAAGATAGTCATTGATTTCATGAAGTACTAACCCACTGCAAAGCATATTCTAGTTTTCTTTGTTTTGTCTCACAAACAGGTGCATCGTCAGTGGTCTCATCTTCCTGATTATCTCTCTTGGGCAGCAATCTGTGAAAGGGGTTTCCTTGACTTAGCCTTTACCTTTATCCTTTCTTAACCAGATTGCCTTAGGGACGTCTCCCTTGGACTTGCCCTCCTAAATAGAAAGAGCTCCCCATCGAGGTGACAGTGGGTGGGGAAGCTCCTGTTACGCCGGTTTCAAGCCCTGACTCAAGCCCTTGGACCTCTCCTACAAACCGTGCGATAACAAGATCAATCAATAGCTCAAAGACGTTACACAAATCCACAATACAAGTCCTGGGAAAGGGCAAGTCATCCTATTGGGCTAGTGTCCACTGAATAAGGGAAGTTTCCTGGAAGTGACCTCTTCCAAGCCATGTAAGTGGATGAAGTGGTTAAGGGATGTCCAAGCAGGTGGGTGCAACGACGGTCAAGGATGCAAGATGTTACTTGTGGGTGCCTTTGTAGAAGGCGAGCTGTACCTGTCATGGATGCAATTCTTTCCAAGCCCATTCATGCATTTTATTCTTTCTGTTATTTCATTTTTTATTTCTTTTTTCTTTCTTTTTTCTCAAGAGATAATCAGGGGACACTGTCTTGGCATGGTGACCAGTGGTGACAGTGTTACCCACAAGTACTTTCACAGAAATGAGAAGGCTGGCTCGTGATGAGACCCCCTTTCCCTTGGCCATGCAACCAAAGGTCACTGCCCTGACATGGTAACCAACTGATGGCAATGTCATACTGCTAGGTACCCATGGACCTAATGGGTTGGTTCATGATGAGACCCCCTATCCTCTGGTTAGGTCTTGTTTTATTATTTTTTTTTAGGGTCCCTCTTGTTTCTTGTCGAGAAGCCTTTTAGTGCTTTCTCGGGGATCCCTGGGCGAAGCATCTCGAGGTTTTATTCTCAGGCTTTTATGTTTTACCAGCTTGCTTTTACCTTCTGGGCCTTTAGCCCCTTCTTCCCACTAGATAAGGTGCAACCCTAGAAAAGGTCAACCTAGTGCCCGGACAAGTGGAATGGGACAGGTGAGCGGGAAACAAGATGGAAAAGTGAAGATGTGAAGGGAGTGGACGATGGCTTCTCAAAGACAAACCTAGTGGCTAACCAAAACCAACAGACACAGGCTTACTAAGACACCTTGTCAATCCCCAAAACATGGTCAAGTGGGCAAGTGTAATATCCAATCAGTTGTTAGAAATAAAAGGAATCAGATGCATACATTCAATGGTTTTGATGATCAAAGTGACACATACCATGATACTTGAACTAATTACCTCATGAAGCAAGAACCCTCTCTGACACAAGATCAAGCCGATGGTGGTGGAGGCTGATGCTGCTGACATGATATGGATGCTGGAAGAGAGAAAAGGTGGGCCCTCTAGGGCCATGCTGAAGTCAATCCTTCTCTCGGTACTCCATGTCTAGGACCTGTGGGCCTCGAGACATGATCTCCTTGTTATCCCTGAAAGTGGGGGATAACAGGCTGCCACCATCCTCTCTTTGGCTGTGACTGGTACCCTCTCTTGCTACGACAGTCGTAAGTTTTGGCAGATTTTGATTGGGCTATATTCGGTTTCATTTCTGCTTTCATATCAGTTTTGATATTTGGGTTTTATATCAGCTTTCATATCAGGTTTTGATATTTGGGTTTTTAATCAGCTTTCATATCAGTTTTGATATTTGGGATTTGACATCAGCTTTCACTTCAGCTTTGAGTTCTTTGGGGTATCTATATCAGCATTAGCTTGCTGATGTTTTTGCTGATTGGTCTTGGATTTCTTCTTGGCTAAACTGTCTACCTAGATCATGATGAGATCAAACCCTTGAGGGTTTGATCCATGACCTTTATTAGCTATTTCTGAGCATACAGAAAAGAGGACATCAACCTAACATCTAAGGTAAATTTGTTCTTGTTTCCAATCAAGGTAATGATCAGTTATTGCTTTGCTTATTATCAGATCTGATTATGCTAATGTTCAGAATTTGTTTAATGATTAGATCTGTTCATATTTAGATCTAGATTAGAATTGTTTCCTACTTCCTCAAATCTATTATTTAGTCTACTCAAGAAAATTTTGTTTTTTGGCTGATCTATATCTACAGTATTGAATAAATTTAAAAGAATATCTCTGTTCTAGTTTCCCTTAATTTCTAACATGGTATCAGAGCTTAGGGTGTGAAAAGAGCTCAATTGTGGCAGACTTTTGAGCCTGCATAGATCCACAACTAAGGGTTTGTTTATTTATGATCAGTAGTAAGTTGTTTTACCATCCCTTGATAGATCTAAATAGTGAATAGCTTTGTCTATGCTAGATATCTTGAGCTAATTCATAACTTGTTGGTCAATGAAATTTTTGAGTAAGAACAATTTGTGTGTAGATTATAGAATCTTGTCTTACTAACTTTGAGAAATAGTTGCTTGGGCAAAATAGATTATGATACCTCTGTAGATATTACCTTTATAAAAAGCAAAATGTTTCCAGTAACTTGTGCTTAAGACTTCTTTCTAAAATCAGCATTAGAAAGAAATCTATATCCATTTAACATTTGGATTCCAGGAGGTTTGATCTCCGTCTTAAAGTTTGGCTTAAATCCATAGGTAACAAATTCTGAGTTTATATTCACTAAACACTGTTAAGAAGTACTCCTTGATATACTTTCATGATATTTGGTGTCAATTTCTAAATCACATTGATCTGGATCTTCTAAGCATCAATGATTTGGTAGATATTAGAAAGTGAACTTGATCATATGACATGGATAATAAACTTATCCATACTCATTGACAAACTGCTTTTTCAAGCTTGATATAAGTTTGTCATGCTTCCACTTGCTATCTCTTGAAATGTGATCATATGACAGCATTTTACTTCTCCCTTTGACATCAATAAAAGAAATTTGAATGATAACAGGGTGACTCCACACAATCTCTAGAAACTATTAACATAAATTGTGTTAATGTCTAGTATTTCCCATTTGGAGTTTTTATTTAGAGTGTGTTCTTAAACAGTAGCTTGAACCCAATAACTTCAAGAGGATAACTTAATGATTTCTGGTTCTGATTTTAATGCGCATGGTTAAACAACAGTGATGTAACACAGAGGTATACCATTGAATGAATAAGATCAGAATGAATCCTTCAGTAATTTAAGAATCAAGACAGGTAGACATATTCGGTAATGAAAAAGAAGTTGACTCACACAAGTATGTTGATCTCTGCCTAGCTTCTGGGATTAAGAGGGAGCTAACTGTGCTTTACAATCCCCAGCTGAATGGGGTTCCAGAAAGAAAGATCAGGACAATCTGTGAGGCAACGAGAGCTATGATCTTTCATTGGGCCAAAGCTACAAGTACTGCTGTCTATATACAGGACATATGTCGTTATATAGCCTTGGAAGAGATAAACTCCAGAAGAAGTCTTCACGGGTAAAGAAATCCTTCAGTGGATCCCATAAGGGATTATGTTGAGTTTCCCCTAGAGAAACTTCCTGCCAAAAGGAAGCCAGCTTGGTGCCACTTTAAAGGAAACAAAAAGACATTGCAACACCTAATGGTACCTTCAGAGAAAGCAAGAAACCAAATAAATACTCAAATCAGATAGCTCAGTTGAATCTTGTGATTAACTTAAAACTTTCCTTTTTGAAGAGGTTGCCTAACTTTAAGTGTGAAAGGATGCCTTGATAGAAGAGTACGAGTCAATAGTGAAGAATGATGTATGGGAAGTGGTCCCAAGACCTCAAGGAAAATCGGTAGTAATCTCTAAATGGATTTACAAAATAAAGCATGTAGCAGATGGCAGTGTTGGCCAGATTTATGGCTCATGATTTATCTCAGGAAGAGGAGAATGATTAAGATAAGATCTTTGCTCCAACTGCTAGTTGAGCAAGAAGTTTATATCGGACAACCTGTGGGTTTTGTGATCCATGGGAAGAATTCCATGTCTACAAACTCAAGAAAGCCTTGTATGGATTAAAACAAGCTCCGAGAGCTTGGTATGGAAGAATTGTTAGTTTTCTTCAGAGTCTTGGGTTCTCCAAGAGTATAGAAGATCCTAATCTTTGTATAAAGATTGTGAAGAATCATCCTGTCATCCTGGATGATTTGTTCCTTTCCAGAGAGGAACATCTAATAGCCCAGACTAAGAAGGAGTTATCAGCATAATTTGAAATGAAGGATTTGGGTCTCACGCATTACTTTCTTGTCTTAGAGGTGTGGCAGAAACCGGGTGAGATCCTTCTCTCACAAAGCAAGTATGCAGTTGATGTGCTTCGCAGTTTTGGCATGTTGAACTGTAAGTCCATGACCTCACCTATGATTACTAACCTGAAGAAGTTAAATGATCAAGCTACAGGTTCAGATTCAGAAGACCCCACCGTATAGCGTCAGATCATTGGGTCCTTGATGTATCTAGTACATACTAGATCGAGCATTTGTTACGCAGTGAATGCCCTCAGCCAGTTCATGAACATATTCATATGATTGCTGTTAAGCATATTCTCAAATATGTCCGAAGGACTTTAGCTTATGGGCTCATATACACTTCCAGTGGAGGTGTAATGCTTCATGGATATATAGATTCAGATTGGATGGGCAATATAGTGGACCGGAAGGACACTTCCAGATATTATTTCAGTTTGGGTTCAACTATGATCTCCTGGTCCAGCAGGAAGTAGGGCTCCATAGCCTAGAGCACTGTAGTGGTAGAATACATTACTGTAAGTGTTGAAAATAGAGAAGCAGTATGGCTTAGAAAGCTACTCTCAGATTTGTTTAGTGCTGAGCTAAAACCCACAGTCATTCATTGTGGTAACCAGAGCTGTGTAAAGCTCTCCGAGATTCCTGTGTTTCATGACAGATCAAAGCATATTGAGATAAGATATCACTATGTTTGGGACATGATGCAGAAGAACATTCTCAGTATTCAGTATGTTCCAACGACGGAACAAATAGCAGATATTTTGACCTAGCCTTTGTCATTGACAAAGTTTGTATACTTTCGTGACAAGCTTGGTGTTGCTGAGAATGCCTCTCCTGCTGAGAGGGAGTGTTGAGATTAGTGCAGCTGCAAGAGCCATTCTCCAGAGGATAGCTAAGACCCTAGCTAAGTTCTAGGGCCCCCAATACACTCCTGGGGTTCTTGGTTTGGGACCAAGCAGTTAGAGCCATGACAAAAGACCCTAGTGAGGGCCCACAGTGTATTTCTGGGGTTCTTGGTCAAGGACCAAGAAGTAAGTCCCTAGATGTGTTCTAGGGCCCCTGGATGTGTTCCAGGGAATCCTTGCTCGGTGCTTGGATTGATCCTTGGATGTGTTCCTTGGTGGTTGATGATATAAGTCCCTAGATGTGTTCTAGGGCACCTGGATGTGTTCCAGAGAATCCTTGCTTAAACGCTTGGTTTGATCCTTGGTCTTGTACCTTGGTGGATAAGACCCTAGAGATGATCTAGGGCCCCCAGATATGTTCTGGGGTATCCTGGTTTGAGACCAGGCAGTTCTTGGTCAAGGACCAAGCTGTTTGATGATTTAAGTCCTTAGATGTATTTTAGGGCCCCTGGATGTGTTCAAGGGAATCCTTGCTCGTTCGTGGATTGATCCTTGGTTGTGTACCTTGGTGGATAAGACCCTAGATGTGTTCTAGGGCCCCCAGATGGACCACGTGGTTCTTGGTTGAGTACCAAGGTGTGATGATGTGTGATCTTCTTCTTCTCTCCCGAGATGGTCCATGAGATCTAGGAGCAACTACGAAGATGGACATGACCACATCATTGATGTTTCCTGTTATCCACCAGTTTGCACAAGCTGGATTTCCTGAAGAGCCGCCAAAGAATGAACAATCAGTGCTCATATGACAGAGTTCAGAGTTCAGTCAGTCTTGCAAAAGACCCATTTTTCCCGCATTTCCACCATTGTAATAAATGTCCTAAGTATGAGATATTGTAAAAGGCTATTGGCCACCTAAGACCAGGAGTGAGCACATACTTTGGAGTGTTTTTTTCTACTTGTTAATTATTTTTTCTGCTTGCCTTAGTGAGTGATTAAATAATTTCTAATTTTTTTCACTCAGAAGACTAGCTCCAGAGCCGAAGTATGTACTGGCGATCAGGTCTTGGCATGGAAAATCCAATGTCTAGTGTCTAAATATATATGAGATCATACTAGGACATATTGATCGAGTCATTTGGAAATTGCGGCTAGGTTTGATAGGTTTTTTTAAAGTTTTTAGTGAATTAATTAAATTCCCGCAAAAATGGAATTTTTTAATTATGAGTAAATAAATTGTAAAAATATGGCATCAAACATTGTCAGAGGCCATATTTACAGTCGTTTTCCAGTCTTGAGTATCATGTAAACCCCCATTTCCCATCTTTCGAGACAAAATAATGATTATTATCACTAAAAAATCAAAGTTACTCTAAAATTACGGAAAAAAGGGTAATTAAATTAATTTCCTAAATTTTAGGAGAACTGGGAAACATGTCAAAAACATGTTTTTTCATGTCCCCTGTTGACTGGAGGCCTTGGGCGAGTTTAACTAAGGTAGGGTCGACTTGATTGAAGATGACATGGACTCGGGGAAGATCCCAATGTGGGAACTCGACCCCACATGCTTGAGTGGTGCACTTAGGGAGAGTGGCGCACAACCCAATGCTCACAACTCGCCCTCACACTTCACTTCACTCCCACTCACTCTCACTTCCACTCCACTCATCCTCACTTCACTCCATATCACTCCCTTTTCACCTTAGTTCACTCCCTCACCACTCCACACCTCCCTACTCTCATGCACATCTCCTCTTCACTACCCATTCACTCACGCCTCAACCCTAACCCTAGCGCATCTCCCCTTTGGAAATATCACCTCAAATGCTATTTAAGCAAGGGTCGACCTCTCCTCAAGTTAGTTCGGTCTTGGGCAAGTATTTGTACTATTGTTGTAATCATTTTGGAATAATAAAGACTTTGGAGCTATTTTGTTGTGGACTCAAATGTGTGGATGCTTTGATCTAATGCAAATTCTTTCATGAGGTAACATGTATCTTATATTTCAGTTTTGTGATTAAGTTGTAAGGCTTTGAAGGTATGCTATCGTACAGTAGGATAAGATTAATCTAGTTTGATTTATCTTGTTTCTTCTTTATCTCATAGAATTTTACATTGCATGCTTTGTTTTCGGTTAAACTAACATGCATGTTTGAACTTTGTTGTGTAGGGAAGACCTTTAACAATTTTGTTGCAGGATTGAAGTATATAGTTGCAGGTTTCTCAAACTTGGAGGATTGACAGGTGGTTGTTTCGACCGCCATCGTCCAAGAGATTCAAAGATCGAGCTCCCTCTTCTTCACATCAAGAGAACCCCATAGCCCAAAAGTTCCAGGCTCAAGCGAAAACTTAGAAAATCAATAAACTTCTTTCCCCTATCTTTTTCTTTGATTGCATGCTGCTTAGAATAATTCTAAACTTCATTTTAAACATCTATAGGCTGCATGCATTGTTTTCTAGATCTAAATTATAATTTGTCAATTTCAAAGAGTAGATCTAGTCAAGTTTTAAGCAATTTTTTGGTCTTTTTCACCTAGAACTTAGATCAAAGTCATGGCTTGGTTTTAACTTCTTTATCAAGCTGTTTAGAGGATTTATGTTTGCTGTTTTAAAACAGCAGACAGAAGTCACTAAAGAGAGCCTAGGTTAGGTTTGCTTTAAGTGTCAAAAGTCGCCAAAAATATTAATTTTTGCTTAGAAATTTTTCCAAAAAAATTTTGATAATTTTTTTATTGTTTAAAACTTGTTTTCGTCATTTTCTAACTTCATTTGTTTGCTGTTTTATTGCAGCAATAACAGGTCCAAGAGGAAATTCTGCCAGTTTTGGGCAAAATTAAGGCTCTCGGGGGCACCTTGGGGGGTTTTAACTTCGTCAAACGAAGTTTTCCTTTTTTCTATCTCTTTCTTGTATTTCTCTAAACGATCCAATTATAAGGATCCCTTTCTTTCTAAAGAGCTAAAAGCTCAAAGAGAACATTGGTTCTCCGTTGTAATAGTGCAATAAAAGCGGGCCTTTTGTGCCCAGTTTCTCCATCCCCGTTAGGGGGATTTGTGTTGTTGGTGTGGTTTCATTTTTTGTGATTGTTGCATGCTTAAAATCTAGTAATCAAACACACAATTCAAGTACATCGGACACACTACAAACACTCTAATTTTATGCATGTTAACTAAATCTCAAATATTTCATGCATGCTTAGTTAGTTTTGCTTCAAGTCTCTTTCTTTTTCCATAATCTTGCAACAATCTTTAAATTTCTAAAAGGTATCTTGTAAATCTTTTTCTCAACTACAATGCAGGGTACTTAAATCTAATTGTTGCAAATCTCTATCTTTCCATTTTCAAGTGTTTGTGCAAGTATTTCAGTTACAAAGCAGGGTGTGTGATTTATCTCTTTCAAGATTTTATCAAGTAATTGAACCTTGCTAGCTTAATAGGACAATCTCTTAAGTTGTTAGTTCATTGGGAGGAAAACGCCTAAAAGTGACCTGCGAAGTAAGGCAGGCCCTCTCGGGACCTGGCTTCCCACCCGTTTTGGACATCCAACACTTTTAGTGAGTTTACTGGTGAGACCATTTGGGTTTCGGTAAATTCTCAGCAAGTCCAAGCAAAGAGCTAGCCTCCTAAGGGGCCAAACACTCTTCACTAACTAAACACAAAATTTACCTTAATAAAATATTCGATCTACACTGTCCATGACTCCTTTTAAGGCACTGGTTAAAAAGTACATCTATTTATCTTATGTGAGCAGTTACACTTATGCATCTTGTCTAACTTTCTTTTATGCTCTTAAATCTTGCAGATATTGTATCCTTTGATTTATGAATGTTTTATGAGCAAAGTACTTTATGATGATGATACATGCTAAGTGTTAAATGATCTAATTTTATTCAAGCACTAAACTCCTAGATTAAGTGCTTTTTTCTTTCTTAGTTTAGAAAAGCCTTAGACTTTTTTTTATAGGGACTATCCCCTTTGGCTTCGCTAGGAGTTGGCCTAGACGGAGGAGTTGAGGATCAGGTGACAACACCTTGACTCGAGACTTGCCCCCAAGGATACACCAAGTGGATTGAAGGTTTCTTCCACGTTAACCCAGGTGTGTATTAGGACGACAACATTTCCTCTTATGCAGGGATGATAAAAGCTTATAAGTTATCATGAGACTTATGTGGACAATTTGCCATTGAAAAAGACTCCATTGACTTTGTCTTATTGCCTCCTCTTGCTTGAGCCTCCTTCCCCTTCTTGACTAATGTGGTGTTGGTCTTCTTTAGTCACTTTGACTTAATTGACTTTTAATTAATATTTTTATTAATTAAAAATATTAATTAATTATTAATTATCTTTTATTTATTTTATTTTTATTAGGGTTTGACTTAATCCTAAAGATAGGGTTAAATTAGAAAACCCTAACCTACCCACCTAAGCTATAAAAAGAACCTTACCCCCTCACTCTTTTGTGTACTTATTTTTTGTCTCACACATTTCTCATGGTCTGAATTTTTGCTGTGGCTACTTCTTCAGTTTAGTCTTTTTGGTTCGGCCTCCATGGATCTTTCCTCTTGTGCTGGTATAATGGTATAAGGTTACGAATGCCCTAGATTTAGTCTTCTTTTGTTGTTTAAGGTGGAGCGGCCCCTTTCTCTTACTGTCCAAGTGCTGCAACCACTCCTTGGTTCAGTCCTTGGTTAGGGTATGGCTAGTTGGTGGTACGACCATCCTCTTTGGAGCCTTCTCTTGTTGTTTGGAGGTTGCGGCTGCATTGGTTTTGTTGGTAGAGGGTTCGACCCTCCTTAGTTCTCTTCTTGTTGGTTGGGAGTCTTCTTATAGGGTACGACTGCCTCTTTATGATCTGTTAATGGTCTGTCCTCTCTCCTTGCTGTCTAGGTGCCATAGCTCTCTTCTACATGCTTGTCTCTGCCTCCTACAGTATGCTATGCCTCTTCCTTGACTGTTGTGTCTCTTCCTTTGGCTGCCACTGCCCTCTCTTTGGCTGTGACTAGTACCCTCTCTTGCTACAACAGTCATAAGTTTTGGCAGATTTTGATTGGGCTATTTTTGCTTTCATTTTTGCTTTCATATCAATTTTGATATTTGGGTTTTATATCAACTTTCATATTAGTTTTGATATTTGGGTTTTATATCAACTTTCATATCAGTTTTGATATTTTTGTTTTATATCAGCTTTCATATCAGTTTTGATATTTGGGATTTCACATCATCTTTCACTTCAGCTTTGAGTTCTTTGGGGTATCTATATCAACCTTAGCTTTCTGATATTTTTGCTGATTGCTCTTGGATTTCTTCTTGGCTAAACTGTCCACCTAGATCATGATGAGATCAAACCCTTGAGGGTTTGATCCATGACCTTTATTAGCTATTTCTGAGCATACAGAAAATAGGACATCAACCTAACATCTAAGGTAAATTTGTTTTTGTTTCCCATCAAGGCAATGATCAGTCATTGCTTTGCTTATTATCAGATCTGATTATGCTAATATTCAGAATTTGTTTAATGATTAGATCTGTTCATGTTTAGATCTAGATTAGAATTGTTTTCTACTTCCTTGGATCTATTGTTTAGTCTACTTCAGAAAATTTTGTTTTGCTTGCTGATCTATATCTACAGTAGTGAATAAATTTAAAAGAATATCTTTGTTCTAATTTCCCTTAATTTCTAACATAATGAAACGCACCCAAGTTGTTGGACCAACTTCTTTTGAAGTAGCTTCAACTAAGTGGTGGGTTATCACTGTAACCCAAGTTGATTGGTTGGCTTCGAGACCATCCATCAAGGAGCTCTCCTAGCAAATCCAAGGAGGAGCCTGTTTATTGTTGAAATTTCTAGTATTGGGGGTGATAGTCTTCCAACTCCAAATCCAATCAACTAGAAATCCATCCGAGACAAATCTTGAACTCGTGGGGTCACAATTGTTCAAACTAAGAGACATCTAAAGGTAAAAAGAGGTAAATGTATTCTCTCAATTTCTTCAACCAATTATTTTCAAAAATTTAATCACCTCTCATTATAATAATACAAACAAAAATTCATACCTTAGCTTAGTTTTTCATTTTTATATCTTATAAGCTAGTAGATCTTGGGGCTTTTGCTTCTTGGGAATTTCCCTTCCCCAAGATAAGTTTACCCTTGAGTTTTATGCTTTTATTGAATATATTTCATGAGGGTTTTCTTGAAAAATGGTGTGCAGATCTGCATTATTACAACAAAGAACATCTTCAGATCTACCTCCCAAACCCTTCCATAACTTTTCCAGATCGGATTTATAAGATTTATCTTTTAATTTTTGGTTAATATAGAAGAAAACTACAACCAAACAAACATTTATCTTGGCTCTAGCAAATTTGGGGTTTGACCCTAGGGTAAATTGAACCCAAAATCTGCAAAAGTCATTTCGAGCCAGTTGGAAACTATTTCTTTTGCATATTTAAAGGCTTTAGGGCATAGTATTCACTCATACCTTGCTGCCCTATCCTTTCTACCCATAGATCTATTAATCTAGTGTGATTACACGTTTGTGGGAGGCCTCAAAAGGCCATTTTCTTTCTGTTTTTCTGTGTTTTTCTTTGTTTTTGCAGGTCTAATATAACAAGACAACAAGGAAATATCTTATTTCCAGTCATCTCATCCAAGGTACACACATTACAAATCATCCATTAAGTGGTAAGGACATTCACCCTTTTTTCTTGTGCATTATTTAGCCAATATTTTGGAGGTGTTGACTACCTATTTTGACTAGGGGTCAACGTCATTGTACCATGAAGCTATGTACCTGATAGTGCAACTTATTTTGAAGATTTATGGCTCAGCAGGGCAATTTTGCCCCCAACACGTCTTTCTATGTAATCGGAATGTCCGCTCCCTTGCGTGGGATAATAATGTAATAGGTCAGCATGAGTCATATTTTAGGTTGGTTTCCTAGGACTTTATCATTAGGGAAGTCCTTTCATCGAAAGTTTTTTTTTCTTATTTAATTAATCTGGCCTAACAAGCCATTTTAATTATCATTTATTTTTTCACTCACATTAATTCTCCAAAGTGGTGAAAGTCGTTCTAATGATCAAGCCCAATGAGTGACTAAGGTCTAGGAATGTTGTAAATGACCATGCTAGACATATTCTAAAGTTTTGCGGAATTCCGTTAAGTTTTGATAGTTTTTTTTTAATTTATTAAAATTCTCCATTTAATGAGAATTTTAATTATTTTTTATGTAAAATGTAAAAATTGGGTCATTGGAGATTTTGTATAGGGGTATGAATACTCAAAACAAATGGCACATGAACCCCTACACCATTGGACCAAGTTTCATTTCAATTGGACAAGTTTTTCTAATTCATTGTCCATGAGGAGTCCAAGTCAGTCAAAAGTCAACAAATAATTGGCTAAATTAAATTTTTTTTTTTTATAAAAATGTCTAAAGTCATGAGAGAGAGTGGGGAAATGATTTCTAATGTATTTCTTAAGTTGGAAAAGTGATTTTCCACTTAAAATACCCCCCCATGCTAAGCCAACAACCTAAAGTCATGTTTCCCTAGTAAAAAGTGTTCCCCCCTTCCTCTTGAACTTAGGGAAAATAAAAAATTAAAGTGAAAAAAGTACCAAAACCCTAATTTCGTCCTTCCTATAGCCTAACCTCATGTTTGACAAGTCAAAATGTGTTTTCCCCCTTTACATCTCACCCCTCAAACCCTAACTCACTACCAAAACCCTAAAAGTGTCTCTTCCTTGACTTTGTCTATCTCTCTTGGATGTGTGACACTTGTAATTCATCCAAGAGGGGTATTTCCTTTCTCCCAAGTATAAAATAATGCCTACCCCTCCTCATTTCCACATCTATTCTCAGAGCAAGTTTATGCTGCCCAAATTTCTCCCACTCCTCTCTCTCTCTCTTTTTCTCATTCTTTCTTGTAAATCTTGCTGCAAGTGTTTGTATCAACATTTTCTCATGAATATAAAAACTTTGGAGGATATCTATGGTGCATTGGGAGTTTTCTTGATGCTATACTTAATGCTTTCATGAGGTAATATCTTTGCTTTGTTCTTGTGCTTTTCTTGCTACATTGTCTAGACTAGGAGATCCAAGCAAAGTATTTTGCTTGGGGAAATTGATAGTAGTATTACTATTTCTTTTGTGGGTTTATTTTAAAGGATTTGGAAAGTATTTTACAAATTATCTTTGATATACTCACCTCCTCATTTGGTTTTGTAGCAATTTTTCACTCATTTGCAGGTCACCAAAGGGTTTGAAGAAGCAAATTTCAGCTCTGGAAATTTGCTTATTCAACCAACGTAAGCCTCCAATAATTTTTTGTTTTCATTTCTATCTTTCCAAATTGATTTGTAGCAATTTTCTATTTTGAAATAGTCATAAAAAATCATATTTTACATTCAGATTTTTATGTTAAAATTTTTTGTTTTACATGCTATCAGAAATTAATGAGTTTTTGCATGTTTTGTAGCATTTCCAACAAGCATTTGCTTGCTGTTTTTTGCAGATTCTCGCCAGAACAAGGGGAAATGCTGCCCATTTTGGGCCTCAAAACAATCCAAGGAAGCCTCCAAAAGCTTGGGTATCAAACTCCCTTCTTTCTCCTCTCTTCTAAGCATTGTAAGCAGCCCAAGAGAGTCTCTTGGACTTGCATTATTTCCCATAAAGTTAAATTTCTGTTTTGTAAATTAGTTTGGTGCCTACACCTTGCAAAGTGATTTGGCTATGCCAATCCATGCAAATCGTAAGGCTAGATCATTTTAAATTTTATGTTTTTCATTTTATTGTTTGCCCCACTTCTCTCTTAAAGAGAAGGTTGTGTGGCTAGTTTAATTCTTTATTTAAGTTATTCTTTATTTCCACTCACTTGGCACAAAATCGGTAGGCTTGTTCTCCCTCTGCCATTGTTGTGAGGTTGTCTAATCTTTTAATTTGCATTATTTTTCCCACCTTTGTCCTTAAGACAAAGTTGTGTGGCTAGGCCATTGTAAATTCTCATTTCAAGTTATTCAATTTATTAATTTGTGCCCACACCTTGCATTGTGCTTGGCTCTGTCAACTTTGCAATATTGTGAGGTTGGGATTTTTATTTGCTTTGGAAAGTAATCTAAATTGTGCCCCTCTTGTACCCCGTATTTCTTTCCCTTGCCACTTTGGATTTGGGAAAGAAAGAAAGGGAAAAGGATTGTGAGGCTAGTTTAATTAGGCACTCATTCCCTTCATTCTTTCAATCACCAAAATAGGGTGACTTGGGAGGCTACTTGAGGTTGAAGTCGGGGACGTCTTCACGACACTACATGTCCCTCTTGTTGAGCACCCAACCATTCTGGATCTCTGACCTGTGGAGCTAGGAAGGACCTTGTTTGTCCTTCTTTTTGACTGCCCAACATTTCCTTTTGGTTGAAGGGGTAAGGATTTGGGGTAGTCACATAGTCTAGGCTTGCATCTATCACACCTTAATTCCCCCTAATTCAAGAGAGACTTAAAATTGATTAAAATTTACCTACACACTACTTTCACAACATTGGCACTTTCAATTTCAGTTATCTTACTTTTCAAGTTGTGCATCTTTACTTTCAAACCAATTTACTTTTCAAGTGGTGCATCTTTACTTTCAAAGCAATTTACTTTTCAAGTTGTGCAACTTTACTTTCAAAGCAATTTACTTTCATTGTGTTTCAATTTTCTAAGTATTTTCAATTTTATGCTATTTCATTTATTGTGAATATATATATGAGTTGATGTATCATTGTCTATTGTGTTGAGAATATTCTTTCTTTTTGGATTAGTTAAGTCATTTCATTGTTTAAATCCATTGTATAGATATCTCTTGTTGTATCTCATTTTGTAGATTATCTTGTAATTGTGTATTTGAACTTTGGGTATGCTTTAGGCACTGGTCTGCTTATTGTATCTTAAAAAGGGTTTGCTTGTCATTTGAAAAGTTGCATTTTGCATTGCTTATCATTGGGTTGGGCACCCTTAAAAAACCAAAATTAACTCCTAGATCAACTAATTCAACCTTAACATAGTTAAGTAGGGTCTACCCCCCTTGGCTTCCCTAGGAGTGAGCCTAGACGGAAGAAGTCCATATCGAAGTGACAGTGGGTTTGGACTTAGGCTTCCTCCAAGTGGGTTGGAGACTTCTCCACGCTTGTAGATGTGTATAAGGACGACAACAGGAGGATTGGGGTAAGTTAGCTTGCTAGTCTGTTACTTTATTTTCTGCGTTATCTACTAGTTCAACAAGTCTTTTAAACAATTATCTCCTACCTTCACCTAGTGTTCTCTATTTAGGCACTAATCTGAAGATCCTTTGAGGTGAAGTGATATTTTGCGGGAAGCCTCTAAGAGCTTCTTAGTGTAGGAGTTTGGCTCGAATAGGGAAGGATAGGTTTTGAGGCGACATTGGGAACCTATCCCCTATGTTGCTTCCCTAGTAGTTTGACAACCTTGGCGGGCTGCTAGTTTGGTCGGTAACAAGACCACTTCCCAGTTTCAGACGAGCTACGAGAGTTCTATTTGGAGTTTCTTTATTTCGGCCTCGGATGCTAGGAGTATCCCTGCTCCTACATCCCCCCAAGGATCATACAACCAGACTTCTTGATAGTCGCTGAAGACTCCGACAGTGAGCCAACGCCCGGTTCTCCCCCCTCACCCTCGACCATCCGATCCCGGAGACTTGGACAACCTCATCGTTAGACCTCTCTCTCTCTCTCTTATTATGGTTATATACTTTCTGAGACTACTTGACTTTATATTTCTTTCTTTATGTTATTTTTAGCATTTTCGGCATTATCTAGGAGTTGCAATTGCACTCCCACATTGTACTCATACTTGTTGTAGCTTTGTTAGCACAAATTTCCACCCTCCAATTAAGCTGATATAACCTGTTATTACAATGATGAAAAGTTGGCTAATTGAAGAAGTAAAGCCCTAAATTGTCACGGGATAGACCCCTCTCTGTTTGGGCTAGTGCTTGCTAGCCTCAGGGGGGAGTCCCTATGTTAAGGTTTAAGCTATTATTAGAGTTCTTTGCATTTCAATAGACAACAATAGCATAATATAGGATCACTGAGAAATACACAATCACAAGAGACACATCATTTATCCTGGGAAACCCTCAAGGGTAAGAAAACCCAACAAAAACTTCCTTATTATAGATAGCCAATACAATGCCAAGAGATAACTCAAACAAATACAGAAAGTCCTCTCCCAAGAATGCGCCTCTCTCTCTCTCTCTTCTCCAACTGCAGCTCCGAAACTTGTCTCTCAATGAACAAGTGAGTGTGTGTCTAAGTGAGGCGCTAGCCTTCTTATTTATACAATTCTGGCACGTGTGGAAGTGTCTCTTCACTGGCAGGGCCGACTTCTCAATCTGGGTGGTTATAACCACCTTTAATATATTCCGGGGCCTCTTTAATATATTCTGGGGCCGACTTCTTATTCTTCCTATTACAATTATGTTTTGACCAATCCGCAAAGGGGATTTGGTCTTTTACAATAGCCGACATGATCAATCCGCAATGGGGATTGATCTGATGAATAATTCCACAATAATAATTAGAATACACTTTGCAGTTACATTATTTCAACACTCTCCCTTAACAAGAAGGGTATTCTTCAACAGCATCAGGCGAGAGAGAGGACAACATCATCAACAACATCAGGTGGGTGAGAGGACAACATCATTAATATCATCTTGGAACACTGACTGGTGTATCTATAAATCATCGGAAGTTTTTTCATCGGCAACATCATCATTCTCAGAGGAATGAAATCATCATCTGCATCAATATGGATTAGTATAAAACTAATACATCATCATCACAGCATGAGGCTGGTCACATCATCAGAACACGAGGCTGGCTCATCATCACAATACTGGATTGGCTTTACGTCACAGCTATCGAGCTGGAAGCACAGTACACGTATTTCTTTCCATCACAACAATCAAGCTGGAAGCACAATACTGGACACATCTCATCACAACACTACTCTCCCTTTCGAGGAAGGTCCTTTCGGACTATACCAAGCTTATCTTGAAAGTGCTCAAACTTTACACGAGATAGAGGCTTGGTCAACACATCGACAACCTGTTCATCCGTGCTAACGTACTGGAGCTTTATGGCTCCTCTCTGCACCATGTCACAGATGTAATGATATTGGATCTCTATGTGCTTTGACTTGTCATGGAATACAGGATTCTCTGTCATCTTTATGCAGCTCTGGTTATCACATAGGATTGTGGTTGCTTCCATCTCTAGGTCAAATAGACTAGTCAATAACTTACGAACCCATATAGCTTCGCAGCTGGCAGAACACGCAACAATGTATTCTGCTTCTGCTGTGTTATCCCCGATATCTAGGGATAACTAGGAGATCATGTCTCGAGGCCCACATGATCCCAGACATGGAGTACGATAGCGGATCGACTTGAGCATGGCCCTTGAGGGCCCATCTTTCTTCTTTTCAGCCAGACTTGTCCTGTCAGCAGTACCAGCCTCCATCACTACCGGCCTGGGCTTGCATCAGAAAGGACTCTTGCTCCATGAGGTAATTGGTCCGAGGTATCATGGTATGTGTCATGTTTGATCATTATAACCTTCTTATATATGCATTAGGTTCCTTTCATTTCAGATAACTGCTTGGATCTTACACTAATTCACTTGACCACTGTTGGGGTGATTGATGGGGTAGCTTAGCAAGTTGGTATTCATGGGTTTTGGTTAGCCACCAAGGGGGGTTTGCAGAGCCATCGTCCGCTCCCACCATCTTATCACTTTTTCATCTTATATCCCGCTCATCTATCCCATTCCCCTAGTCTGGCCATTAGGATGACCATCCGGGGTACATCTTGTCTTGTGGGAAGAAGGGGCTAAAGGCCTAGGGGGT
>JASDQU010754385.1:38935-50407 GCA_032191745.1 Picea mariana | reverse complement strand
AAGTGCTGAAGGAATTCATTGGTAAGTTTGTCATTGTTTATCTGGATGACATATTGATTTTCAGCAAACTGAAAGAAGAACATCTGAAGCATTTAGCTGCAGTAATGAAGAAGCTAAAGCAGGGGAAGTTGTTGATTAACATGAGGAAATCTTCATTTATGAAGACAAAACTCATTTACTTGGAATTTTTCATATCGGTGAATGAATTAAAAATGGATCCAAGTAAAGTGGAAGTAATTAAAAATTGGCCATCACCGAGAAATATTTTCGAGGTGAGAAGTTTTCATGGACTGGCTAGTTTCTACCGAAAATTCATCAGGAATTTTAGTGGAATTAGCACAGCAATGATGGACACAGTGAAGAAGCGACATAAGTCTTTTCATTGGACAACAGAGGCCGAGAAGAGCTTCAATTTGTTGAAGCGGAAGATCACGGAACAACCAATATTGGTGTTATCGGATTTCCAGAAGACATTTCAGGTGAAATGTGACGCAAGTGGCTTTGCCATAGGAGTGGTCTTGAGCCAGGAGGACAGACCAATTGCATATTTCAGTGAGAAGCTGGATGAGGCAAAAGTAAAATACTCCACGTATGATAAATAATTTTATGCTATCATACAGGCGTTGAAGAAATGGAGGCATTACTTGATCCCGAAAGAATTTGTTTTGTATAGTGATAATCATGCATTGTAGTTTGTGACTCAATAGGAGAAGTTGAATCAGAAACATGCTAAATGGGTAGAGTATATGAAGAATTTTACATTTGTAATTAAACACATTTCAGGTACCGCTAACAAAGTGGCTGATGCTTTGAGAAGGAAGTGTTTGTTACTGCAGGATTTCCGAGTCAAAACATTGGGTTTTGAGGATCTTAGGGACATGTATGCAGGTAATGTATATTTTGCAGAAGCATATGAAGTAGCTGAGAATCCAGTTCTCAGAGACATAAGCCCATGGATAGATTATATGATCCAGGAAGGATTGTTGTTCAGAGGCAATCAACTGTGTATTCTGAATTGCTCCATGAGGGAGAATCTGCTAAAAGAGAAGCACAGTGGTGGATTAGCAGGGCATTTTGGACACAATAAGACATTTGCAAAGCTGAGTGAAGCATACTTTTGGCCAGGGATGCGGTCAGAAGTTAAGAATTTTGTTGAAAGATTTAGAATTTTCCATCATTCAAAGGGTAGGAAGCAGAATGTGGGATTCTATAAACCATTACCCATACCCGAGAGGCCATGGGATGAAATCAGCATGGATTTTGTATTGGGATTGCCTAGGACGCAAAGAGGACACAATTCGATCTTTGTGGTGGTTGACAGGTTTTCCAAAATGGCACATTTTATCCCATGTCAGAAGACCAGTGATGTGACTCATATCGCAAATGTGTTCTTCAAGGAGATCGTTAGACTTCATGGGTTACTCAGAAGCATAGTATCGGACAAGGATACAAAATTCATTAGACATTTCTGGAGGACACTCTGAAAGAAGATGGGGACTAACTTGATGTTTAGTTCTGCCTATCATCCACAAATGGATGGGCAAACAGAGGTGGTAAATAGAAGTCTGGGAGACTTATTAAGAACCCTGGTGACAGAGCACCACAACAGTTGGGACAATGTGTTGCCACAAGCAGAGTTTGCATACAATGACTCAGTGAACAGAAGCACAGGCAAAATTCAATTTGAGATTGTATATGGCAGATAGCCAAGAGGAGTATCTGAACTGAGGGATTCGGAGAAGATAATAACCAAGAGCGCAAGAATTGAAGAATTCACATAGGCAATGCAAGAACTTCACAGCAGGGTGAAGGAGCGATTGCTGGAATCAAACCAGGAATATAAGCGTAGAGCAGATCAGCATCGGAGACAACTTTAGTTTGAAGTTGGTGATCTAGTTTTGGCACATCTGAGGAAGGAAAGGTTCCCAAGGGGAACACACAACAAGCTGAAAATGAAGAAAATTGGGCCATGCAGAGTCCTAAAGAAATTAGGAGAAAATGCTTATGAAATTGAATTGCCAGGTGAGATCGGAATATCTCCGACATTCAATGTCTTAGACTTATATCCATATAAGACTGAGGAAGAAGAAGCTGGAAGTGATGAACAACCAGAGGTTCAGTGGCAGAAGCAGATGCCGATTTCAGAGAAGCCATAGATGGAGCATATACTTGACAAGAGAGTGAGCAAAAAGACCAGGCAAAAGCAATTCTTAGAGTATCTCGTCAAATGGAAGAACCACCCAGTGGAAGACGCCAGTTGGGAGACTGAAGCAGTGATACAAAAGCATGGACAAATCGTGCAGGAGCTCATGGATAGGAGCCCATGAAAGTTTTCAAGCCGAGGAGTATGATGCAGGAGCATCGCCAACTCATCAAGCGAGCCAGCACATCGAGTGGAGATCAGCTGGATAAACAAAAAAACCAAATTTTTGAAGTACTTTGGGATTGTAGCACAAGTCTTTAATGAACCATTTATGAAGGCGCATTTGTATATTGTATTGGACCTTGAGCCTTTAAGCTCTCGTCCTTTGGTAGATAGGAGGCATTTAATTAAGTTAATGCTAGTAGATAGGATTTTAAGTCTATATTTGATAGTTTAGAGTTCGAGAGGGAAAACATATATAGACGCCCTCATTGTGCATTGTAACATTATCAACCCAGGAGAAGAGAAGAGCAAGCAGAGAATATTGTATGAAGAACACCCATGTACAAGCATTTGAATTAATAGAAGGAAACTTTGATTCAAGCTCATGGTTTGTGTTGTTTTATCTGTGTATTGATGTTATGCTCATGAATGTTTTCTTTCTTGTTGTGCATTTGCGTTGTATATATTGTGCATGTGATTTCATGTTTCAACTGAAGTCTGAAAGGGAGAGAGAATGAGGTTCAATTGTTTCTCTATCTGAGCTAGGAGATTCCTGCAAGGTGTACAGTTGAAGTCATCCACAAGGAGTGCGTTGATGAAGGCTCAGTAGTTTAACTTTTTTTCTCATTCATCCAGAAGTGGAAGTGGGTTGTTGAAGCTGTGAAAGGAGTGCGCAGGCTGAAGAAGAAATCTCAGTTGTGAATCCGAGCAAAGGGAATCAAAGACTGTTGCTACAGGAGTTGCGTAGAGTCGAAGGGATTCAACACTTGAGAGTTGTTGAATGATTTCCGCGAGGAGCATGTGCAAGTCCCTCTGAAAGAAATCAGAGTGAAAAACAAAGTTTAGGAGGAATAGACCTTTGAACTCCCTGAAGGTTAAGTGCAGGAAGTTGCCGTTGGAAGTCGCAGGAAAATGTCACAAGTTGGAGAGCGAGCAAACGAGTCTCGTGGAGAGACACTTCTTTATTTTGCAGAATCCTCAAGGGGAGAATGGACGGAAGAAATCTTTGGAAGAGATTTCACGAAGTTCCGAGAGCCGTTGGATCTCCCAGAGGTGCAAGGTAGTTACAACGCAGGCGTGGAGAGGATCCAAAGATCAGGAGGGGTAGCACCGTTGATTCAAGTCGGTCAAGGCCGTTGGATTGTTCACGAGATCACCTATCAGGACCTCGTGAGGAAAGTTTCCTAAGTTTGGTAAGGAGAGTCGCGAGATTGCGAGAAGCGATATCTCGACTACTCCGAGGATAGTGTGGATCCACAGGAGTTGGCCAGTGGACAGGTGGCACCTCGCATCTCGGGAGCTCGTAAGTGAAAGGGTTGAGAAATTGGTGTTAAAAGTCACGAAGTGCGAGGGCACGAAGTGGCGAGGAGGCTAGGAGCCATCCATCGGAGAAGGACAGGTGGAGGAGTTCTAAGGATCTCGCAAACTCGAGAGCTCACAGGGTGAGAGCCCAAGTATCGGGTATTCAAAGTCACGAGGATGCGAGAAGAGAGAAGGTAATAACCGTTGGATCCGGATCACGGGAAGACCGTTGGATCCACACGTGGGATCGTGTATTGGAGCCTCACGAGAAAAGGCTCGAGGACTTGGCCGCAGAAATCGCGAAGTCGTGAGGGAATGAGGTCGCGAGTTTCGACATATTGGACATCGGGATTCGACGTCGAATTTATTCGACCTCGTGAGAAGCGAAGTCGCGAGGGAGCGAGGTCGCGAGTTTCGGCACCTCGGATATCGGAAGTCGACGGGGAAGTTATTCCACCTCGCGAGTAACGAGGTCACGAGTGGCGAGATCGCGATAGTGCGGAAGTCCCGATAGAAGTGACGAGTGTGGATGGGTCAAGTCACACATGTGCATCGGAGTTTCGGCGCCTCAGGTATCGGTAGTTGGAGAACCAAAAGTTTGGTATCGCGAGTAGCGAAGTCGCAATAGAGTGAAATCCTGAAGGAAAAAAAGGGGAAGTCAGCGTGACTGACATATCGAATCTCGGGGATCCGAGGGTGTAGCGCCTGACTGTTGGACTCACGAAGTCACGAGTTCCGATCCTCCAAGAAGTTAATGAAGGGGATCGCACGACGAAGAGAATCTGTGGGTAGGAAGATTCCCGATAGGGAACTAGGATAACCTTTGAGTTCTTCGGGCCGAGAAGAGAGGAAGGTCCTATGTGAGAGGATGTGCCCGTGAGGGGGTGCACTGCGTCATTGTGCATTGAGAACAATGCAAAAATAAGGGGGAGAGGATGTGACATCCCTAATTTTAATCCCTATAAATTATAATGTAATTATATAAATGTGATTTAGGCTGGTGAGTGATTATTCTTGGGTGAACATCTTATATTGATTAATATGGCCAAGGGCTAAACTATGTAAATGGTACATTGAAATAATCAATAAAATAATTATCGTTGGTCACAATATGAGAGGGACGATAACAATGGGGGGCTATGATTCCACAAGAGATGGGGATAAAGGGGGATCTAAGGGGAAACTCATGTTATTATCCTAAGTTAATGTATTTTTAACTTCTAATTTTCTCGAATTTATGAGAGCTCAATCATTGAACACATGCAAGAGGGTGGGTGTGAGAAGTCACATCCCTTAGTTATTGGGAGCATGGGAATGAAGTAGAATCAACATGGGGGAGTGTTAGAGTCAACTTTCTTGGGAAAAAGGGAAATTTTTATGGGAAAAGAAGAAAAATTTTACATGTTGATTTTCGGTAGCAAGAGAGGAGATGAGTGTTGAAAAGAGCCCCAGCGATGATGTGCTTGAGGGAATCCATTATTGGACTATGTTTATTCTATAATTGTGGTCATTTTTCCTGTAAAAATAGGTTGTGTTCCCATGGATCATTTTTCCTAAATGGCTCAAGAGCCTTGTGAAGGATATTTTGAACACTCTTGGAGTACATGAGAGTTCTTAGAGTCCCCAACTATGAGATTCCTATCCAACCGAGTGCATTGGATCCTTCGAGGAAATTGGGAAATATTGAGGGACTATGTGCAATGAAGGGGGATCCCATTCCTTGGGTTGTGTAGGTTGAGGGGAAGATAAATAATGCATTGAAACTATTGTTGGAGAATAAATTGGGTTTTGGGTTGATAAATGTGGATAGGCAACAAGTTGACAACCAAGAGGGAAAAACCTCCTTGTGGACTCATAGCCTTAGCTTGAGAGTGGATTTCTATTGAGAGAATATGAAAAACAAGATTGTTCCTGGGAGGAACGTCCTTCATATGCATCCAATTGGTTACTTTATAAATAGATAAGTTTTGTGTTGTGTTTATGATGTCATTTCTGTTGTGTATGTGTTTTATTAAATGTTGTGTGTTTGTTGTTTTGTTGGAATAGTTGCATTCATGGGTTTATATTATGTTTTTATATGCATGTTAAATTATGGGTCTATTTCCCCTTGGTTTATTTTATATGTATGGTGCATTTTAAATTTCATTTTTAGCAGGCATGTATGTTACACTCATGGCTATATAAGATTACAAAATGGTAGCTTGATTGGACCACTTAGAATCTACAAATACTTAGCTATAATAGAAGAATGTTGTATATTAAATTCCATTATGTTCTATCAGACCACAAACTAGTACTTCTCCACTATGGAACATCTCCAAAATCTCATGCTTAAGGATATTATGCAAATGCAAAGAAAATAACTCAAAATATTTATCTCTACTTTCTCTACTGAGCTATGAAATGGTAAATAAATATAATAAGAACAAAACCCTGTGTTCACATAGAACTCAATATTTAACATCTCTTAATATTCAATAGGGTTAGAGCTAGCATTTTTACATTCCCCAACTACCAATTAGGGTTAGGTTTTATGACCCTTTATGATTTCCTTGAAATACTATACATGGATAGATCTACAAGTGTGAGTTATGAGAGTTAATGTGGTTCCCACTTGGTAATGAGGTGATAAAATAATAGGTCAACTTAAGAGGTCCACAAATTTCTTATACAGACTTCGAATGATGTACTATTTGGAATGTTGGAAAGATCTCAATGTGTATGGACCAATATGCCAATCATATATGATGATTACAATGAATTTCAACCCCTAAAATTCCATTTTCAAATCCTAAGTGATTTTTGGGTCTACCAAGTGAAAAATCTTCTTTTATGTTTTTTTTTTATTACTTCCTTCTTTTGTCTATCAACTGAAAATAATTCTCAATCAACAATTTCATCTATAGGAGTTGGAATAAGGTCATCACCTCCTGTAAGTATTGGAAAAGGTTTGAGTGGTGAAAATTTATTCTATTTGTGTTGGGTTTTCTTGCTATATAATGTCTTCAATGGTATGCTATGTTAGCTCATTCTCTTCTTCTCTGACTTTCACTAATTCAGTGTTATCTAGATTCTTCTTCTTTAGTTCTTCTTCAATTTTCCTTAGTTCTTCAACTTTTTTCCTTAGCTTCTTTTATTGCTAATTCCTTAGCCTCTACATCAACTTTGGATTTCCTCTCCTGTTCTTCCTTCTTTTCTACAATTCAGCTTTGGATTTTGCATTTGATTCCCTTTTCTTTTCCAATTATTCTTTCTTGGTAGCTTTCTTCTGTGATTGTTCTTTTGTTTTTGCCTTATATTCGCCCTTGAAATTTTCTAATGCTTCCAACATTATATTTTCTAGTTTTTGTCTTTTTTTAAAGGGATCTTGTCTCTTAGAAACAACCCTTGCAACTTGTTCCTTCTTCTTTTATTCCTTCTCCTCAACAGTCAATTGAAAATTATTTAAAACTTTTGCATAGGTCAATGTTCTATTGTCATGTTTCTCAACCTCATTCTCTTGATGTTGGTAAGGGAAATATATCATCACCTTTGATTTGTGTTTTACAATAATCCCCAGGGGATCATTCATTTGAGCTCTTCCAAATTGAAATGATATGCCTCAATATTTTCTCCTTCCATCGTGGTCCAAGTTGAATGTGTTAGCATGTACATGCCTATATACAGTGGATAGGGTGGGAACAAATTATTTTGGTGTTTGATTAGGCAGGCATTAAATCCATGAAAATTTGTTTGATACCCAATATCTTGAATGACCAACCCATTTAGTAAATAGACTGGAAGAATGTGAGGTTCTTGTGTGGCACCATAAATCCAAACATATGTAGAGCATTCTTCCAAATACTAATATCCAATGTTTTCATCACCTCTATTTATTTTGGAGATATTCTTAGGCAAGGTTTACAAAAAATGAGTTCATATATTGGTGCTAGGAAACTATCACATATAAGTGCATATGAAAATTGGTACATCTTTTCCCATAAATCTTTGCAATGAACATGAATAGGAGGTTGGTACAGGGACCAATACCACTCTAATCCAATGAATGTATTAGAAGCATATATTACATATAACATGTAGGAAGACATGTAGAATTCTATGTTTCTTAAGGAAACACCCAATTGAGCTTTGTCAATGGCTTCTACAAGTGACTTAGAAAGGACAAAAGGCCTATTGAAAATTCCACCTCCTTAAGTGATTTCATGCATAGCTGGTACCCACCCGATCTTCACATGAGTTGAATTATTTTAACCAAAGATTATGTTTATCAATTGAGCTACCCATGTGTACCTTAACCTAAGGTGTATAGTTGGGAAAGTTTTGATACTTAATGATTTGAAAGTTCTCCCTTCCTTATACCACTCAGTTATGCTCACTCATGAAAACTTTTAACCAATCATTGGTGAAATGGATTTCAATCTTTGATAATTTTTATAATATGATTCAAAATTAGCTATTGTGAAATATCCAATGCATCTTCCTTAATCATGAGGAATTATATTTTTGTTGACCTATGTATGTTGAATCATGTACCTAATTATTTTGGAAAAATTCTTCGTATAGATATGGCTACTATAATGTGTATGAGGGATTCTTTTAAATTTTTTGTGTTGGGGAACAAAATGGAACACGATATGAAACAAAGAACACAATATTGTAGACAATCTAAGAGGGACAATATTTTTTGAATAACAGGGGTGGCATCTAAAGAAACCGTCACAACACTTAAGCACATCATATTGTGATCAGAACATCACAATGAATATTTCACATCTTGATCTGCATAATCTATTGTGCAATCTGAATTCACATTCAGTGTTATGATAATGACCCAAGGGGTCTTCTTTTACAGTCTCAATATCTAACCAATCCCCATAGAATTTGAAATATCTTGTCCACATATAACCATGGGTAGTTAGAGTTGAATCCACAAAATCCACTATGTCAAGTTGACTCGATGGGACTTGACCCGACTGCCTACTCATCCAACTCGTAGTCGATTGCAGGGTTGGTCGATCCACCACCCAACTATATTTGAATACTGATCGATTGTCCGACTGACAGACACATTGACTACCTGACCTAATGGTGTGGTGTGTTGGTTGATCACCCGATTGATTATGTCCAAATGTATGCTGACCTATTGACCGACTGAACCTAGGAGATGTGTGATGAACCATCAATTATTGATGTTCCAACAACCCCCCATCAATACACATCTAGAGATTCAGGAGGTGAAATTACATCACTAGAACACCCCCCCCCATAATTGCAAATTTATACATCCCAAGAAAAGTGTGAAGCTTGATAATTCTAGATTCAGCTAAAGGTTTGGTGAAGATATCAACAACTTGATCTTCAGTGTGGTAATATTCAAGAGAAACAACAGTCATGAACCAACTGTCACAAATAGTGAGCATGGAGCTCAACATGCTTCATCTTACTATGAGCAACAGGGTTATCGACAACCTATATGGCACTTTGATTATCACAATATATTCTAGTCTAGGTTTGAATAGGAAAGCCAAGCTTGCTCAAAAATTGACAAATCCAAGCTACTTTAGTACCTTCTTGAATAACACCATGATATTATGCATTTGTAGTCAACAAAGAGACTACCTTTTGTTTCTTACATGACCATACTAAGGGTCCAGTGCTATAGAGAAACACATATCTAGAAGTGGACTTCCAATCATCTCCATTTCCATCCCAGTCGGAGTCGGCATAGCCGACTAGTGAATATGAGCTACGAAAATATCTGATACCAAAATGAATGGTACCCTTCAGATACTAAACAATGTGTTTGATTTTTTTCCAGTGGATTTCTCTGGGATCCTACATGAAACAAGAAACCAAACTAACATCAAAGGAGATATCAACTCGACTATGAGTAAGATAAATAAGACTACTGACCAATTTTGAATAGAGAGTAGCATCGACAACGAGTGTTGGAGAAGTTTTAGTAAACTTAACTCCATATTGAAAGGGAGTGGCACAAGGCCTCCAATAAACAATCTTAAAACGTGTCAACAGATCCATTACATATTTAGACTGAGAAATGAAAAAGCCATCACACAGTGATAATACTTGAAGACCCAAAAAATAATGCAGAGTGCTAAGATCTGTCATATCAAAGGAGTCAATAAGTTGTTTCTTCAATCTAAATATGAGAGCATTTTTATTTCCAATAATGATTAAGTCATCAACATATACAACAACAATCAAATTTTCTCCATTGGAGTGGAGAACATACAATCCGTGATCATATTCACACCATTTGAAACAAATCCTAAGAAATAAAATGTCGATCTGTTGGCAGCGATTATATAATTATTATTTTTATAAGCTGCCTACACAGAGTCTATGAAGTTTTATTACTCTTCATGAGCTTTTCCCTAAACGACAGTTGTAAATCGTCGCATTTTATTTATCATCTATTCATGCTTCATTTTCATGACTGAAAGCATGAAAACTCACAACTATCGTTACTATTATGTTTTAAAATTTCATTGAAAGCATTTGGTTTATTACAGAATTGTGATTTCTTGCTATGAGCATGTTGCTCTCCTTGTTTGTGACCCTTTCGATTCTAAGCATGCCTAAGAGATTTATGGTTGTACGAACGAAAGACCCCCAAAATTTGATATTCGATTTTTTTTGTATGGATTTTGGTTGATTTTTGATCATATTTCTTTCATGAAACTTTGAACTATTCGATTTTTGTAAACCTACATAACTTTGCAATCAAACTAGGATGCGCGCACTATGTTTTTAGAGTACTCTGGTCCTAGCATGTACCCAATGCCAAGGTGGCATACAATGTATAGGATGCCATTACTCCTTATCGTGGTCTCAGGTTTCACTAAACTCTTCACACGCGTTTTGATTAAACACCTTGCCCATCGTTTGAATCATCACAACATATATTGATAAGGCTTGGGGCTATGGCTTTGTTTCATTTTTTCAAACCCTACCTGTGTGTTGTGCATTAATCGCCCATCCGTTTAGTATGGCTCCAGTGGTAAGGGTCGAATCGAACGACATCCAAAGCCCTCTCTCATATGATAATGCCAGGGAAGATTTGGAAAGGAATGGTTGGCTGGCATAATGAGTTAAGAGGCTCTCTGTATTTCTTTATTTTTATGGTATCCACTCAAACTTACCTCTTCTACCTCTCTCGTCTAAACCCCCAATTATTTTGAGTCGCTCTTGTTATAGTTTGGTCAACCCCGTAATTGCCTGCCAGAGACATGCAGGAGATATTCTGAGCAAACGGTTTTGAGTTATATCAAGCCCTTGAAAACCCAGAACTGAAATGAGCCCTTTTACTTTTATCACAGGTAGTTTCCCCAAAAATTGGATCGTTCCAGAGATATAGATTGTTCTTTAGAGGTCAAAATCTCAGATTTTCTTTGTGGCTGAGGTGAGCGTTTTGGTCTGCTTGCAAGTGTTGAAACGTTTGTTACCTCTCCATGCCTGTGCCTTAGCATCCTACAACACCCATCTCACCCGTCCAGCCATGTGTCTCAACCTCCTTCTGTGAACCCTTGATCAATCCGAAGGATATTCAACCAGTCTGTGAGTAGGTTATACATCTAAAGGACTGTGTTAAAAATGTAAAGAAACCTATAGAAAAATGATTGAAGACCACAGGACATGTGATATTTAAAAAAACGTAGAAGTAGCTACAACCATCGTTAACTCCAAAGTGTCTTGATACATTTTGATTTCATGATCATAGGTATGATTATTTTTATTTAATAGCATGATTGTGTCATTCTTAAGTTAGGATATTTGATTTGATT
>JASDQU010754384.1:26149-36733 GCA_032191745.1 Picea mariana | reverse complement strand
CGGATAATAATGACAGGTGCTCGTGGTGCTACCAGTTGAATGGTCTGTTGTGCTCAAGACCATACCTCCCTAGCTAGGAGGGAGTGTTAATATTATGGTAGCTTCGGGAGGTATGACGAGATTAGAATCCTCCGGAAGGAAGCAAAGAATTGAAGGAAACCCTAGACAGGTTGTCAGCTGAACAAATATATTTATATTGAATTTATTGATGCCCAGAAGAAGAAGTCGGCCCAGTTAGACTGGTCAGGTCGGCCCCAGTTAGATTGGCCAGTCCACTATAAATACAGGGCGCCATTTTCATTATTTATCATCTCAGCAGTTGCAGAGAGAGCAATATCTGCGCAGGCAGTTGCAGGCAGCAGCAGTTTTGTGCGCAGGTTTTCTGGGAAAGCTGGAAGAGTGGTGCGCTAGCTTCTGGGTGGGATCATCTGTTCAGTTTTGTTTCTATTCTTTTGCTTGGTGCATTTAGCCTCTCTTGGCTATAGATTGCAACCAGAATTCTCTTCTCGGTCAAGGTCAAGGTGCTCGGAGGGTGGATTAAGGCCTGTGGTTGGGTGACGAGGGTATCGTCAATGGTTAAACGAGCACAATCCTCTATATTCTAACACCCTTCACCCAATGTGCCCCTCCTTTGATGGGGTCAAAGGGGAGGGGACATGACAATGCTCCCTTCCCGATATTGCTTGTCCTCAAGCAACTAAAAACCAGGATGTTGCAAGATATGCTCCCTCTCCCACATGGAATCCTCCATTAGCCAATCTCTCCACCTGAAGTTGTACTCCATGATCACTCTGCTCCTCAGTTTCCTCTCACGGACATCCATAATCTCCTCGAGGGTCACCAACATATGTCCCCTCTCATCTAGATGCGATAACTCAATGGGAGTAGTGCCTATGGTTCCCACGCCCTCTGGAGGCATGATATATGGTAAATATTGTGACCTCGGCTACCCACGCTCAACTCCAGTGTGTAAGCTACCTCTCCAGCTCTGTGAATCACCCCGAGGGGACCAAAGAGGCGTGGCCTCATCCTCTCAGTGCCACCTCTCCTCCAAGGAAATGATCTAAATGGTTGTACCCTCAAGTACACCGCATCTCCAATCTCAAACCTATGCTCCACCCTGTGTCTTTCTGCACACATGCTCTGTCGATCCTGGGTGGTTTGTAAGCTATCATGGGTGGTGTCACTGCAATGCTCACCCACATGTAACCACTCAATTCATTACCTCACATAGTCACGCAAGTACCTCTCAGTTCGTTGGTCCATTGCCATCGCCTGACCAACCACCTGAAAGTAATCACTAATGTTGGGAGTCAATCCTGTGCCAGTTGATCTGATCAACCTCTGCCAAGGAGGTATCTCTGTCATCTGTGTTTCCCCATACTCCCATGTGATCACTAGAAAGTGCATGAGCCTTGTTGGATGGTCAATCAATATGCTTTGGAACCTCAGTGAACCTGTGATGTAATATGTCCACAATCCTAGAATGGGAAAGGATTGCATCAACTTGACCTGAAGAGTGTGCCCCAACTTGCTCTATTGCCAAGTCATACGCTTCCCCATATGTCCTGACACAACGTCCACTAAGTCCCTCCATGTACAAATCTCTTGGACCTTCTCATAAGTGGTAAAGTCATCGGGGTCCCACAAAAACCTGTATGATGTGAAGCACCCTCCACTCATAGCACTGATCTTCCTGATGCTCACAAAAGAACCTATCAGATTATCCCTGCTGAGCCAAGAAATCATAAACTCTCGAGGCTCAGTCAACTCCTTATAAGATTGTTCCTCCAAGAAACCACTCATATGCACCCCAAGAGTAAACTCTAGAGAACATAAAACTGGCCATCCCATCTGTGTCAGCTGCCCTATTATCCACAACTGCAATCCCAGGGTCCCAAGACAAGCGTAGAGAGGAACCATCATGTTGGGGTTGCATCCCTCAAATCATCATCGTCTGACCGCCATGCTCAAACTACGTGTTCCTCTTCTTGATCTCCCTATCATGGATCATACTCGGCCAAGATATCTCATTGAAGTCAACACATGTCAATCTACGACTATCCTTGATCTCAGGCATCCCGAGGGAAAAGAAAAACTCCAAAAATCCTCTCACCTCATTCCCATCATGATGCAAACCAATCACTACCTCGGCTCTATCGGTCGTCAATCTCATCCAAAGAAACTCGTCACTCTGATGAATGCCTAGATCCCAACACCATATTGGAAGTTTACCACTCCCAATGTTTGTTGCTGAAAAGTTTGGGCACTACTCCAATAGAGTCTGAAACTCTCACTGTGCAACCTATACATTGATCACCAAGTCCCAATGGATGGTTTTTGTCGTTGGTACAAGGATATTTGTCCCACTCAAGTGGCACGGGGGTTCCTCCCATGTCCTGTTGAGGGAATCAAACCACAACAACAGATTTCTCGACAACTATCTGCCATATTGGAGAGTGACTAATGTGTTGGTCGTCCCCCAAGGCATGAACAAGGTCACCTGATGATATCTGGGAACATACTTGTGAGTGTTCGACTCCTTGATCCTCAGTAGTTTATAGATAGGGACTCTGCCTGCCACTCCACAGTGTCTCCCCTCTATCTCAGCTCTCCACATAAAACAAAGTTACCGACTTAACAAGAACTATGACATCAAAATGAGAACTCTAGCCCTTAAAACCCATATTTTTGCATAAAAAACATAAAAATCAACCCCCAAATCAAAAAGTGGTGTTATCGGTAGCACCATTTTTTTAAACGAGGTCAAAATTACAACATTTTTCAAACATGGCCTTTGAAACTTAGACAATAGCTTAGAAAACCCTTAAAATAGGCACCTAAATCAAAAAWTGATGCTATGTAAAACAAAATGYATTTTCCTAAATGTTAAAATCATAGCTCTTTATGACCTAATTGAAATTGTATTGACAACAAATCTCTATGTAAATAAACAACCCAAAATTGGAACCCAAATGGTCACTTGAAAAATTATTTACAAACYTTTTTTTTTTTWAATTTACATTAAAAAATAAATAAATAGAAAGGATAAAATCTTGGCAGATAATTTTTTTTTAAATGACAAAAAAAACATATTTAAAAAAATATATTCAAAATTCAATTAAAAAAAGAAAAGATTAAAAAATAAGGTGAAAAAGAAAAATAATTAAAAAGAAACAAACAAAAAAAATTGCCTTCAAAAACAATAATTAAAAAAAAAAATTGTATATTTTTTTACAAAAGAATGGTTAAAAAACCTTAAAACAAAAAATTGATAATATTTAATTAAAAAAAAAATGAAAAAGGCAATAAAATAACTAAATTCAACCCCCAAAAAAAGTCTAAAATTAAAAATATTTAAAAAAATTTAAACTAAAACTTTAAAATTAAAATAAAAGACACAAAAAATCAAAAATATATATTTTAAAAACAATATTTAAATGAAAACAAATCAATTTTAATAAAATTAATAACAAAAGATTAAAAAGAAAATTTTAAAACCAATTTTAAAATAAACTTCTAAGCATATTTAAAAAAATAAAAAACCAAAATTTTTTAAAATAATTAAAAACAATTTTACAATACAAAACCTATCAATTTTAATTAAAACTAAAGTAAAAAAATTAAAAAAAAACAAATATAAACAAACTTAATAACATTTAAAACAAAAAAAAAATTAAAAAATTACAAACCTACATATTATTGGGGTGTCTTGGGGGGTGATGCCCGACATCGGCCCAGCCACCATGGGCTAAACCCTGGTCCCACGTGGCAAGGGCTTATCTTGTGGGGGCTGGGGTAATGCTCGAMATCGCCCCCCACGACACCCATGGCGCCCAACCAGCCCACGCGGGTTGGTTGGGCGTTGTGGGGGGTGATGTCGGGCATCGTCTGAGCCCTCRCGAGCTAATCCCTGGCCCCGTGGGACCAAGGTTTAGCCTGTGGTGGTTGGGGCGATGYCRGGCATCACCCCCCACGAAACCCACAACGCCCAACCAACCCACGCGGGYTGATTGGGCGCCATGGGTGTCGTCGGGRACGATGTCGGGCATCGCCCCAACCCCCATGGGCTAATCCCTGGCCCCATGGGAACAKGGATTAGCCCGTGGGGGTTGGGGTGATGCCCTTCATCACCCCCCRCGGTACCCACGGCACCCAACCAACCCACGCATGGGTTGGTTGGGCGTYGTGGGTGTCGTGGGGAGTGATATCAGACATCACCCCAGCCCCTAGGGGCTAAGCCCTGGCCCCCGGCATCACCCCCCACAATGCCCAACCAGCCCACGCATGGGCTGGTTGGGTGTTGTGGGTGTTGTGGGGGGTGATGTCGAACATGAACCTAGCCCCCAGGGGCTAAGCCTTGGTCCCACGGGCCAGGGCTTAGCCCCTCGGGGCTGGGGCGATGCCCGACATCACCCCCCATGGCCTCCCATCACCGGTGCATATTATGTTTTTAATTTGTTTGTTTTTTTTATAAAATTTTACATATTTTTAAGTTTTTTAATAAAAAAAATAATTTTTTTTGTAATTTTATATTTTTTTAAAGTTTTTTTAATTTTGTAGTGTTTTAATTTGGTTTTTTTAATATATAATTTTATTTTTGTTTTTTTTTGTTTTTTAAACCTTTTAAAAGTTTTTGGGCCATAAATTTGTTTTTTTACTCTTTTTATTTTTATTTTTATTTTGTTTTAGGGTAGTTTATATATTTGTTTTATTTTTTGGTTTTTTTTTTCCTCTTTATTTTTTTAAGTTTTTCTTTAATTTTTTTTTATTATCTAAATTTGCTTTTTAATTTTTAATTTCAATTCTTTTATTTTTCTTAATTTTTTTTAGCTTTTAATTTATCAAAAAAAATTGAATTGTATTTTTTTGCTAAATATTAAAAAATAGTGTTATTTAACTACATTTTTTTTCTATGTATTTCAGTAAAGGTAAACAATGTGTTAAAAATGGTGTTTTCCACTATATTTTAAAAGTATGGAAGAATAAATTAATTAAGGAGACACAATTATATGAAAAATCGTAACTTCAAAAAAGTAAATGGTAAAAAATATTGTTAAGATTGAAAGAAGCATGAAAAAATGACTAAAAACATCGTTGAATACAAAAAATAGAAAAATTTGAAAATAGATGAAAAATAAGCATTGAAAAAAAAATGGTGGAAAAATTGTGGATTGGAAAATTTAAAATATCGAAAAACTACCTAAAAAGGGAGAGGGGGTGCTACTGATAGCACCATTTTTAAAAACGGGGTAAAAAATTGGACCCCCCAAAAAACGAGAACTTTGTAGAGTTCTTGTTAAGTTGGTAACTATGTTATAAGACCCTCAATGAATCTATGTGCTCCATTAGTCTTGGTCAACACTTGTGTGATCTGATCCTCAGTCACCAACAAGTGATCCTCCAAGTCACGTAGTGCTAATGGTATGTACCCATCCATATGGTCTGAATCGTCATTTATAAGAGTGTTCTCCTCATCATCATCACCTGATGCACTAGGTGATACCATGCTATGATGGGACTCGTGTGACATTGTCCTCCACATATGGCTCTTGTGAAGAAGGACCCATGTCCTCGAGCAATCTCTCAAACATCCATCATCCGTCATATGTGGGTATAATCGTGCCCTCATCATCACCATCATCATCATCATCAACATCCTTATAAGTGTCAAGAGTGGGATGGGGTGTTGAATGCTCATCATAGATGGGTGTTGGCACACCCTCATCTTCATAACCATCAATGTATGTGCCATCAACCTATCTGTCACTGGTGTCGGTGTCATGGACCTCATATGATAGTGATAATGGTGCACATGATGTTGTTGTGTCGTCATCCTCATAATCATCATAGGTGGGACAAAATGTTTCCCCCTCATCATCAATACCAGTGACAAACCCCATCAACATGTCAATGTCAACGGTCTCATCATGGACCATTGCTTGGTCCTCCTCTCCGCTCACCTTCTTGAAATGGTTGGATGCATGCTCTTCCACATGGGAATGTGCTTGTGCCAGCTCCTCCCATACTTCTTGTTTTTCTTCCTTCAATCTTCGTCTTGTGCCATTGAAGGCATCCTCATCTAAATATTTGGTCCAAGTTCCATACTTGATGGTGCAATAGGCTCGCAAAGACATAGCTGCACAGAACTCTTTACCCAGTGCTAGATACTCCAAATAATCGGGCATGTACTTTCCTACCGCTAGTTCCCACTTAGTTTCAACGATGAGATCCTTCTTAGTCTTCATCTTCCCAACCTCATTATGCTATCCTTGACCTCAATTGATTGTTGCAGATGTCTCTTCCATTGAAAACCCTTCAGGCTGGCAAGATCACCATCTCCGATACCACTGCAATATCCCTAGGGTTTCTAGGGTCCTAGGACAACTGGAAACAGGGAAATTGTGTAGTAGTTTTACAATAGGTAGTGAATTCCCTTATTGAACCAGACCAAAAATATATAAGCACCAATTCTCGACAGCAGTAGCAACGAGGTTTATTTGCAAGTTCTTTAGCAGATAACAACATTAACGAACAGTATACAATCAAGAATGAACTTGTATTCAATGAATAATATCCAACATAATAACAACAATGAGTATATCCAACAACCACAGTGGTATCAAAATCATCAGAAAATGTTGTCCCCAAATCAGCAGTAACAATATCCAATACAAAGTCTAATACCAAATAGTCACCAACAGTAAACCCTCTTAGAGGTTGTTGTCCAAATTGATCATACCAGTAATATCAATCACCAATAATTTGTAGCAACATTTTTTGTAATATAAGTGTATATAAGCTAGCCCTAACCTCTAACATAGCATTGAACAATTAAACAAGTGCTTAGAAGACTCCTGGTTGAGCCCCAACGCTAAAAAATGCTCTTGTTGTCATGTTTATCAGCTCCAATAACCCTTTGTCTGCACATTCCAAGTTGTTATAGGGTTCAGGCCTCCCTCCAGAAGGCCCCACAGAGTTTGGCCCTTCCTAAGTCTCTTAGGACAGACCTGTAGAAGGTGGCAACACCCCTCCTTGCAACTATAGCCTTTTCTACAGCGCCTTTGCCAGACTTCCTCACACGTCCCCTTCAGAATGAACTTGTTATAGCTAGAAATTGGGTAGTGGTGGAGCTAGGGTGAGGTTTTAACCCACCGAAACTCAACATATAGAGGGTTAAACAACCTTTGACTAGACTGAGGCAGCCGCCTCCCAAGCTAAAGACAAAAAATCTACTTAATTCAAATTGTTGCAATGATCCCCTATTGCAATAGTAAACAGAGCGTTGAGCTAGGGTGAGCCCTAGGCCACATCGAAACTCAACAAAGAAAGGGAGGGTTTACCCTCCCTCCAAGGGACTGAGGTAGTCACCTCCAAAAAACAGAAGAGAAATCAAAAATAATCCAAATTGTGCCTCCTTTGAATGGACCTTCTCCCCTATTTATATTCTCTCCTTAGGATTAATTGATTAGTCCCTTAGGCAAAGTCAGCTCTCCTTTTTTTAGTGGATGATTGTCCTTTAGTTCAAGTCGGCTCTCATGTAAATTGTGGGTGAAGGGAGGTCGACCCTCATACTAAATCCCAACATACCCCTTTTTGCATCCACAGCTCCCCTATAATCGGGGACTATAGCCTACAGGGAGCCCCCTCATCCAATGTACCCCTCCTTTGATGGGGTCAAAGGGGAGGGGACATGACAATGAGATTGCTCTTGTTAGTTGCAAGAGAATAATGAATCCTAAGGAAACTAATGGTTGGTGTTTCAAAAATGTTCATCAGTTTAGCAAAGTGTTAATTCCTGTAAACCTAGCACCCGATCATTAATTTAAAGAAAAACACATTTACTTAATAATAACACAACTAGGTTACTTAACCATTAAAATTCAGCAGAAGCAAAATCAGAAACAAAACACATTTGCACACGATATTTTTGAGTAAATACCCTTAGAAAACCCTCAAAGGGAAAACCAAATATGAGTTTGATTTTATTAATGAAAATCTTGAGCTCTTGTCCTAGGATAATGGCCCATCAGAGGAATACAATGCAACAATAGTCTATCCCACTTGACTTCTATCTCCTTGATGCCCCTTTGCACCTTTCCTCAGCCATGCCCACTCACACTTGGATGAACTCTCTTCACCCACTCAATAAGATCTCATCATTGTCAACTCAGTTTGTTTCATCCTCTCACCTAGGCTGCATTTTACTACATTGAGTTAACCCTAAGTCCAAAACCCTAGATCTTCTCCAAAGTGATCAATGGTTGAGATCTAATCTCATGTTCACTTTATACCTAGCGGCTAGAACTGAATCAACTCACTTGAGTTAATAATGCCAACAAACTTAGGCATTTAACTTAATTAATATCAGATTAATCTAAAAGATCATTCACTTTAATAATTGACTCATAAAGTGAACTTCCTAAGGTTCTAAGAGGTTACAAGGACGACTTCCACATGCTAGACATTGAGCCTATGTGGAAGTATATATCTGATGCTAATACATCAACACTCCCTCTTAGCAAGGAAGATATGTTTACCACCTGGAGGTGGCTCTATCTTCGCTATCAGATCTGCTACAATGTATACTCTCCAATCCACTTGATTGGTTTCTCCCTCTGACACGAAAGCTACCCCTGCCATCTCGCTCAGACTTGTCTGCAAAGACTTCCCTTTGATCATGCTCCTAGAAGCATCTTGCTCTTGGGCATCCTACATGGTCATCTTGTACCATGAATTCTTCTGGACAGACTTGAAAGGATGTTCCTTCCCACCTTAACCTGAAGGATGACTCCCTCTAGGTTTCTTAACCTTCAGAGTTACATGCTCCTTGTCCTCTACCACTTTGTTGTTTTTCGTAGCTCGCATAAGTTGACCCTTTAGCCTATATAGGTTGCTTTCTCTAACTCCAAAAATAGTTGTTGTGCTTGAGCTAGATCCTCTAAGCTTGATCAGTGCATGTCCATCCTGGAATAATACTTCAAATCCATTCTCCTCAATCGTTGAGACTGAGAGCACACTCCTTCTGAGTTATGGCACCCATAGCACATTCATCACTCTCAACACACCTCCTTACTCCATCCAGAATGGTAGTGTTCCAGATCCCCTCACTGCATGCTTGGTGCCCATACCAAGTTCCACATGCATATCTGAGTTAGAAACTGTGAAGCTCTCGAACAACTCTTGGGCTCTTGTTAAATGACATGTGGCTCCATTATCTATTAGTCATGCACTAGTTGATATGGTGCCCAAGGTAGTCTAGGAAATGAGTAAGAGCTTTGTTTGTTCAAACTTCTTAACAAACTCATCCACTTGAGCCTTTGTCGATGCAGCTAACTCTGGTTGCAACTCGTTTCCACCCTTCTTGTTCAGACATTGACCTGCATAGTGCCCAAACTTGCGACATGCATGGCACTTGACTTTGCTCGTGTCCTTTTTCTTGTTGTTTTGAGAGGTAGACTCTCCATTGGAAAACTTCTTTAACTTTCCCTTCTTTGTCTCACTGGCAAGAGCAAGGTTCTCATCATCATTCATGTATATGTCTCCATTCAGCTCTTCATCCTGAAGTTCCTCATAAACGTAGTCATCCCACAACCTTGACCAATAAGGGAGTTTCTCTTGTGCCACGATCCCTTTGATGAACGGTATCCACTTCTTCCTTAATCCTTTGGGTGTTGTCCTCACCAACTTTGAATCATCCATTGTCTCCCCTAATGTAGCAAGTTCATCTTGAACATGTCGGATCCGAGTGAGATAAGTTATCACCATATCTGATACTATCATCTTCGTATCCCTGAGATTCTCTCTCAACACTATCTTGTGATTCTCGTTCTTTCTTTGAAACAAACTCTTCAAAGCCTCCCACATGTCCCTGGTAATTGTCTTTCTAGATAAATGAAGGATCAAGTGATCCTTCACTCCGTCTAGAATAATCCTTTTGGCTTTCACGTCATTAATCTTATAAACGGCCAGAGATTTTGGATCTATTGGTGGAGCCACGATGGAGTTGGAAAACTCTCAAATATCATTCTCCATCAACAATAACATGATCCTCTCCTTCCACGGATTATAGTTGGACACCCCGTCCAATCTATTCTCAAACCGCAAACTAGATGCAACCATCTCTGCAACTTGTTGGAAACTCAAATTCTGGCAACCCGAACTTGTTGCTCGGTCCTGCTCAGGGTTGCCAGGATTCATTGTCATTTTCCCAAACCCCTGCCTAAAGCTGCTTGCAACCTTATGTTGCTCCCTGGGTCCTTTTTTGGGTTGCTCGAGTCTTTTCTGAGTGTTGCCCGGCTATATTAGCCTACTGCCCAATAGTTCTACCCATTGTCCGCTTCCTAGGGAACCTGCTCACTTCGCGAGGTACTTGCCCATTGCCCAACAGTTTTCTAGGTTGCATGGTGTGCCTTCCTGCTACTACCCTAGTTGTCTCAGCCCCTCTACGTTGTTGATGGGCGGATGCCACGTATCATCCCACAACCTACTCTGCTTCCTCTGTCACCTGCTCGACCCTTTGTTCTGACAGCTCTGTCGCCATTTCTCTACTTCCAAGCCCACCTTCCTGCCACCAATACACCG
>JASDQU010754384.1:13314-24671 GCA_032191745.1 Picea mariana | reverse complement strand
ACTATGAAGGGTCATAGCATAATGTTATTTTACATAAATTCCTTGACACTATGACCTTTGAGGAATTTACCTAGCCTCTGGTTAAATAAACTACCAATATTTTAGCAATTTGGATCACTTTCATCCACTCATTTCCCTTGATTGGTAACCGACTTGCTTAGAGAGTGGGCAATGGAAAGAGGGTGACATTAAGGAGTGATCAAAGAAAGGCAAGACAAGAACCTAGAATGCATATATTTTAATGTGTATGAGGAGGAAACCACTCATCATCCACTAGTATATTGTGGATACATAAAGGAGGTTTGGAGTGTAATTCTTCCCCTAACTGGAGGACAAGGTTCTTGATAAGAGGATAAGTTGTTAGAATATATGAGGGTTTGATTTGATAATAGATATATTAAACTTCACAGAGCCTTGCCTTTGATTGCCTTGAGAGCCTAGCAATTGGTTGTCAAGGAATCTCGATTTTTTCAAGGACGAGACTCCTCCCTTTTAGGATCATTATCGAACTAAATTCTTGTACGAAGGTATTAAACTCATTTCAAACGCCACAATGTGGAGACAAACATGTAAACTTGAGGTGGATAAAACATACCTTTGAATTTCTTTGATCGTGCCTAAGGTTCCCCTAGTTTGTGCAGCGCTCAAGGTGTTATTTATCTCAATGAAAACCACAAGATCACTTTGAAAGATGAATTAGGTGCAAGCACAAATAACATGGTTGAATTGAAGAAATTAATTATTATGTTAAATTTGTTAGGTGAACATGGGGTCACTCATATTCAGGTATTGGGAGAGTCAAAACTAGTAATTCACTAGATCAATGGAGAAATAGGTATGTAGAATCTTCTTCTAAGAATTTTGTTTGATCAACTTAAGTTGGTGGAGAAAACCTTTTCTGCTATTGCTTATGCCCATATCTTCAAGGAGCTCAATATGGATGTTGATGACTAGGAAAAAAAGCATTGGGTTTCAAGGAAGGGTCTTTCGAAATTTTGCAAGAAGTTGGCACCCACAAGCTAGTTACATTGAGATCCTTGCACATTGCATGATTGATTTACTGAGGTCTTGATTTTTTAAATTCAGCTCTATGTTTGAGTTTAGCAAAATTTGTTTACTTTTGAGCATGTTAAAGAGGGTCACCTTGTGCTTAATGTATTAATAGTCCAAGACTGTTTATTTGTTTTGTTCTACGGCGTTGATAGGTCCACAGTCTCTTTCTTGTGTTTTAATAGAGTAGAATTGCAAGGTACTTAAAGAAATTCAAAATGTAACATTTTTTGTACTAGAAATGAAAGTTTTTATCAAAAAATACAACACAAGGGACCATATGCATGCCTAGAGACCATGCACAATCATAAGGTAAGAAGGAAGCTGCAAGAGAGGAGTTGGATTTGGCCATACTAGGAGGGGGGCGGTGTTGGTTTGAATAGTCTTGATCAATGTTTGAATGTTAGAGTTTTAGGGGACCTTGCAACAATGTTCATTGAGAATTGTTTTATTAAGCGAATTCTTGGACAATGTCATTAAATGACATTCCCACATGTAGAAGAGTTGTTCATAAAGATAGTTGGATTTTTCCATGTGAAGAGGGGGGCAATGTTAGTTGGGATAGTCTTGATCAATGGTTGATAGATAAAAATTTTGGGAACCTCACAACAATGTTCGATGAGGTTTGTTTTATTAAGGGAATTCTTGAACAATGTCGTTGAATGACAATCTTACATGTAGAAAAGTTGTTAATAATGATACCAATCAATTTAATCAGCTTTAAAGTGAATTTGGAAACATGCAAAGATTCATATCTTTCTCAAAATCCAATATCATAATGGAACTAGTTACTTTGTGACTTAAACATGTAGAACAATACTTAATAATGCTATAACCAATTTAACTAGTTTTAAAGAAAATTTGAAAACACAATAAGTTTCATATTTTTTTCAAAACCCAATATCAGTTTTAATTAAAGTACTTATTCATGGGTAATTTGGCACATTTGAAAGATAATTCTTGTCTGACTTAACATGGAGAACTTGGAAAGATGCAACTCATTTGATTACACTAAATTTGATTAACTAAATTGAATGATAATGTTGTATATTCAGTAAAGAACCTCATGCCATCCATGGGATGGAATAAAAATTAATTTGAATAAACTAGATTTTAATGGTGATGCCTTTCCCATATTCACTATCCATGCATGTATTGGATTGGCAGCAATATATATACATCCATTGAGAATCTCAAAAAGGAAAAGCAATAGAAAAGATCACAACTCTTCCAAAGGTGGCAGAAATGTCCATTGCACATGCATGCTTGTTTCTAATGATCCTAGAGTAGGCTTTTGTGTGATTACTTGTGATTTTACTTTTGAAAGTGATAATATTTTTCCTTACAAGATTGATTGCATGATCTCTTTCGGTTTCAACCATGATAGGCATATTAAAAAAATGGGGGATGAAATTGAACACCAAGAAAAAGGTGAAATCGTAACACATCAAAAAATGCTACAAAGAAACAAACTCAATGGATAGATTAGGTCCACTTGCAATAAATTGGAGCATAAATATTATAACAATAACCCAAGCCAAAATTGATGTATGAGACTCCCTTGTTTGTGAGACAAGGAACCCCTATGTCCAGAATTTTGACTGCTTAAGTTTATGGAAGTGTACATACTCTGTGTTTGAACCTGTAACCTCCTTTGAGGAAAAACATGTTCTTAATTGTTAGATTCACTCTTTGTGAGTGAAACAAAAAATAAAGATATTTATTTGGTTGAAGAAGAAAAAAAGTAAAATTTATAATTTCATTTTTTTTTCCTTTTACTTTAATGTATTGTTTAACCACAATCAGCATATTTAAAAATTTTAAAATATGTAAGGAAAATTGAACACCAAAGAAAAAAAGTGAAATTGAACATATTAAAAAATACAAAGAAATATGAACATATTAAAAATTACAAAGAAATAAACCCAATGAGTAGATTAGGTCCACTTAAAATAAATTTGAGTGTAAATATTAAGCTTATGTCACTGAGCATTGGTCAAGAGGCTACCACTAACTATATGTGAGGTGAACGAGAATAGGGATGTTTATTTGGTTGAAGAAAAAAATAGATAACGGTTTTCTCTTCTTTTTTTTTCCCTTTTTCTTCAAAATTTTCCTCTATTCCACATGTTATGCTTGTTCATGGTTGTGTCTAGTGATCCCTAAAGTTGGCTCTTGTGTAATTACTTGCGAATGTGGCTTCAAAATTGCTAAAGTTGGCTCTTGTGTAATTACTTGCGAATGTGGCTTCAAGATTGCTAAAGTTGGGTTTTGTGTAATTACTTGTGATTGTGGCTTCAAAAGTGACAATGTTGCTCATGGCAAGATTGATTGCACAAGCTGTGCAGGTTTCACAACCATAATAGACATAATTTAAAAAAGGGTGGAAAAATGAACACCGAGAAAAATGGCAGATGTTACGGTAAAAAAACCTACAAAGAAATAACCTAGATGGGTAAATTAGGTTCACTCAAAATAAAATGGAGTAAATTTTAAGCTTACGTCAGTGTGCATGTCAGTGTGCATGGATCAACTGGCTAACAATGACCCTTTGTGAGTTGAACAAAGAAAAGGATGTTTATTTGGCTGAAGAAACGAATACGTAAAATGGTTTCCTTTTTTCTTTTCTTTTTCACCACTATTTTTTGGTTCAAGGGCACTACTGGTTGCAAATTAATATCTGCTAAATATCTCTTCTGTATAATTAATAAATCATTCCAGCACTCATGCTCTATTGGCTTATGACTGAAGCCGCCTTTTATTGATTAGAATTGATGGCTATTATAGCCTTGACTAAATACGCCAATTAGACTGACAAATTCATAAACCAATATACAATGGTTCGTTTTACAATAGAAGTCGAGAGAAAGGTTTCTCTATGTGGTAATTTATGAAAATTTCCAGCAAAATAAAGCTGTGTAATAGGAAGGCGTGCTATTGTTGTTCAATGATGCGAGTGACTATACCCACAGCTATAGTTTTGCCAGTAGCTCGCAATGTGACTCTTCCCAGCGCCCTGTAATTGCAGTACTCCTCGATGCAGATTCCCCGGTGAGGGAAAACCTGAAAAAAAAAAGTTCATTACCACACAACGCAACGAAATCATTACCTGCAGCTAACTTTAGATGCAACTCCAAAAACTTCTTTTGGACATATCTTGATAAAAAACAATGGACTGCGGGTCCTTGATTTCATTCTTCCGCATAAAGGGAATGATAAAAGTTAGTCTTTACCTCTATCAAAGCACTTTGGTTGGCAGTTAGAAGTCGTGGTGCCTTCTTACGGACTAAACCAGTTTTTGGATCCAATATTGCCAAAAGCTGCACTATCTTTGCAGCCTCCTTTGCATGGTGTGCATGGAGTTCCACCTGACATTAGTACTTCCTCGGGTTAGCAAATTGAAAACACTATACACAAAACATAACTAATTATTTTATGCCCACTGCGCACTATAATTTATTGAGATTACAATATTAGTGATTGTTTCTAATGTGAATTAGGGCAAGTAAATGGCATCTGTGCGACCTCCGCTCCAAATAATATTGGTTTCTTGATGTCCAAAACAGCGACCTTCAGTTCAATACGTCTTGCTACTGGTACAGGAAAATCAGGATGACAAAGGACTCCCCCTGTCATTAGAATTGAGGAGTCAATTCCTTGAAGACCAATATCTACGCTGTCCCCAGCCTTTGCAACATTTAGCTCTTTACCATCCTGTTCAATAGCTTTAACTGTTGCTCCTTCCCCTGCAGGCATAACTAATAGCTGCAAAATCAAAATCAAATGTTGAGCTTCAGGACAAGCGTGTTATGAATGTATAATACAAAAAGGCTTTCCAACCTATACAATTTTTTTACAGACATTAAATCCGAGAGAACCACCTTTGTGCCAACTTTAATGGCTCCAGCATCCAATTTTCCACTGGCAGCAACTTGACCTAGTGTCCGCGATTGTTGTATAACCTCAGAGATAGGAATCCGTAGAGGACGAGAAATATCTCTAGTTGGAGGCTTGAAAAGGTCTATGGCCTCTAAAAAATGTGGTCCAGAATACCTACAAGATGGTTAAAGGAGTTAGACTGCAAAATTTCCATTATATTAGTTGACAAGCATTACAATCATGCATGAAGCAACTGACATCTAAATCATCTAAATCATCTACACTACATTTAATTGAACAAGAATGACATCACTTTGGGAATATATCTGACCCAAATTGTTTCAGTTTGTTATAGCATGATAAATCTACTTGGCAATGTGGAAGATGTTAATGTCAATAACATAAGAAGTTCTACATAATGAATGGTTCATATTTTGTGACATCTCACTCAAAGACGAGGGAAGGACATAAATTCTACTAATACATCTTTGTTTACAAGAAAAAAATGGCCTCACAACAGTGTACAGTGTTTGATTTACTGGTCCTGCAAATAGAAGAGTGATTCTAGCCTGCGGACTCTAATAGCACATCTGGTGACATTGGTATTCACCCACCAAAATTCCCCTTAATCAGAAGAACATATGGCTACATGGGAAAAGTAATGTCTAAATTCAGGGTCCAAGAAGATAAACGCATAAGAGTAAACCCTATTTGATCTTTTATCACCACACTACAGTCTATAACTCTATGTCTCGTAATAGTATGCACAGACATAATGGTCGTAGGAAATAAATCGTACCAGGATATCAGACGCCCATCAGATGCGTTAGTCACTAAATTCTGGTTTTCAATAACACTCACAGGAATCCACATTAGAGAAGATTCTTTAAAACCACAACGCCGAAGAAATGGCCCAAGCTGTGATTTTATGAAGTCAAACCTTTCTTTAGAATACTCAACTACATCCATTTTATTTATAGCAATGATTAATTGTTCAACTCCAAAACTTCTAATTAATTGTGCGTGCTCCTTTGTCTGTCCCCCTATTCCCTGCCCATCCATTCCAGCCTCAAATGCACCTGTAGATGCATCCACAACTAAAACTGCAGCATCTGCTTGCGACGCCCCGACAATCATGTTTGGAACAAAATCCTTGTGCCCAGGAGAATCTAAAAGTACTACATGAAATTTAAATGTGTCAAAATGCGCTACAGCAACTGTCATAGTTACACCTCTTTGCCTTTCTTCTGGACTCTCATCTAGAACCCATGCATATGCAAACGATTCCTTCCCCTGCACCAAAAAGGACATTTATTTTATCCAACAGCAGTCAACCAGAAATAACCAACAGTAGGAAACAGTCATGCATTATTTTTTACTAGCATGTTATACCACTAATTCCTAAAGGTGAAGTACTTAACAGACATACTTTCTGCTTAGCCTCTCTTTGGTATTTGTGCATTTCCTTCTGTGAAACCCGGTCCATGAGATAGAGAAGTCTTCCTGTTAAAGTTGACTTGCCTGCATCAACATGGCCAACCTGCAAGGGAACAATATAAAATAATGATTTACACATGAACTCTCGTGTTCATTGCAAAATCAGCATCACATAGATAAGCTTGCATATTAATACTACATTATTAGAAAAGGCAAGGTAACCCAATATTCAAATGCACTCACAATTGCAAGATGTAGCAAGTTCCTGCCCTCTTCACTCTCTTCATGAAGCATCCAAGGTTCAGCCTTGTACTCCTCCAGAGGAACAGCATTCTTCAGGACTTTGTTACTATTGTGGAAATTGTGACCAGTACTGAAGCTCAGATTTTGCAACTGCTCTGATACTTGTCCTTTTGAAGAAGATTCATCTTCCCAAAGGACTCCATTTTCTCTTTTCTTACTTTTATCAGCTTTGATGAGTAATGAAGGAGCGGGTTCTTTTGAGCTTTTTGCATTCTCTCCCACTATTTCTGCCTCCACTTTAGTGATTATATCCAAAGAAGCTTTTGTTGTAGTGGATGATGGATTTGACATAGCTACAAAGAAGAAGAATATTGCTTCAGAATCACATAAAAATGCAAAAGATCTCTTATTTCTCCTACAGGCATTCGACTAATTAAACTAGTATTGCATTTATTTAATTTAAGTTTATTTTAAATACCGATGTCCACTAGTGGCCAAACTCAGTCAATGGGAGAGTAAAAAGCACAGATATAATTCAAAGAGGGCATTGGATGTGAATACAAAAAAAAGAAAAGAGGGTATATCAGGAGTGTCTGTTATCGCACAATTTGTACTTGCCCAAAATCCCAAGGCAAGTCGATACAGAATTGGCGTAACTGGGAATAACCTATTACTGTCACCTTAATAGGAGATCCCTTTCTATTTAGGAGTATGTCAAGACTACCCCAGGGGAGACGTCCCCGGTGACCTGGGGGTTTGAGAAGGCTAAGGCAAGTAATCACAAGGAAATCCTTCCCCTCTCACAGATCACTCAAATCAAAGGGTTCTTTATGTCTTATAGAGATGAAGCAAATAAATAATATTGTGTACCTGCCTAGAACAAGGCAACAAGGAAAAAAGGGGCACTTTCCAAGTACCAAATGATGTTAGTGCTTCAATAAGACAATGAACCTTCAAAAGTAAGCTAATTGATATGAATTTGCAGCAATGTAACAGTTTATAACAGCAATTAATATTTTATAACAGCCACAAGAATTATGCCTTGAAAGAGCTTGAAAATGACAAGAACAAATAGCTTTAACCTAGTTGAATGATAAAATCTTGTCACAAGCAAGTTTGGCAATGTCTAGCTAGCAAAATAGGTCATTTTTGCAGAGAATTTGCTGCAGTTAGATGGCTGTAGCAATCTTTTGCAACAACAACAAATTCTAGTGGTCAAAAGTGCAAGAAAACACCATACAAAGTTAGCACTTACCTATTGGATTGACTAGCAATTATCACAATTGAGTTCTAAATGAGTTAAGTGCAAGTTATGTAGGCAAATGTATCCAATCAATGTATGTTTGTATGGTTGTAGTAATGTTTTGCAACAGCACCAACTTAGCCAAGGAGTTAGTCTATTTTAGGGTTAGCAAATGTTAGTAAAGGCTTCAAGGATAAAAKTTTGTGTTTGTTTGATCAATCAACACTTGCAAGTRGTAGACKAGTGCCTTTCTAGGGTAATGGAGTCAATAATGGCAGCAGCAAATCTTAGAGGAAAAATAGCAATGATAATGTTATGTCAAAGGGATGGAATGGATGAGAAAGGTGTTGGTATCCCAAGGCCTCAAAAATCCAATTCCTGGAGATAATTGCTAGAAAGTAACAAAGGTTAGGCCCTAGCAATTTCTCCTTTCCTTGAACAAATTGTAATAAAATATGCAATGGGCAAGGAAGTAGGGTTACTAGAGTGCTACAATGATAGGGCTCTAGTATCTACTTCAAGATGGGTGCCTTTCAAGAAATTTTAGCACATGGAAGACTATAGAGAAAAAGATAGTAACATATGTCTTTCTCCTAGGGTTTCAAGCAAGCAATTTCATAATCTTAGACATGAAACAAGTAAAATTAACCATAAGCATTCTTTCACAATAAAGAAATGCATATTTTCCACTTACTTCACCAAGAATAATCAAGCAAAAACCCTAGTTGAAGATCCTGCACATGAAAATTTGCCAAAATACACCAAGAAATGCCTCCTCCAAGAAGTGCGCATCACTAGATTTCAGACAATAACCCTTAAAGAGGGCCGAATTTCAGACCACCATTTGTGTGATGAGTGAATGATGATAAAATATGAGTTTTATCTCTTATTTATACAATATCAATGACCTTTAATTATTTTTTAGGTCATAAAAGGGAAACATGGCCAAATTACATCAAAAATCCAATATTTACATAAATTCAATAATTAAACCCTAATTTCACTTTTAGAGATGACGTCGTTCCCTTCTAGGATGACGTTAGACCCCTAGCATAAAATGCTAGGCCTCAAATGCAAAACGATTGGCCTCCAGAGGCCCGAAATGCTGCCACACGTGCCAACTAGCACCAAACCGTCCTCATAAATGCCAAACCCTAACAGGATGACGTCAAGGGTCAACATGATAACCTCAGGGGCCCTCAAGGGCCAACGTCATGGTGGAAGGGCAAAACCCCCCTGGGTTTAGGCCTACCAGAGTGTCTCGGGGGAAACGTCCTTCTTTATTCTTGGTGCCATCCTCTTGTCTCTTTGCCCCTGGTTGGGGTCACAACATCCATCTACTGGGCTTTCAGCCCCATGGAGGTCTGAGCTAATCATCTCCCCATATGTACATGTCCATCGGGCATGGTCCTGCAGCAACAAGTACACCCTCCATGGGCTCATAAGTCACAGGGGTCATAGCAATGTCAATCACATCCAATAATCAAATTACCCAAATAGGTGCATCAAACCCCCCTTTACCCAGACAAATGCTCAAAAACGTTATGCAGTTTAACAAGTCAGGTTTGGAGAGTGTCTCAAGATGTCCTATTGGGCTAATCCTCCTCAAGTTTGGGGTGTTTCCCAGGTGAAGACCAATCTAGGTCATGTATGTGTGAAATGGTGCGGGGAGAATGTTGGGGCAAAGGGTGCAGTGATAACGGGGAAATGGAGATCTTGCATGTGGGAGCCTCTATAGAGGGCGAGCTGCACCTTGTCATGGATGCCATTGTTTCCTAGCCCCCATTCAATGCCTTTTATTTTGTCTTATTGTTTTTTCTTTTCAAGAGAATAGCTGGGGGATACTGTCCTGGCGTTGTGACCAGTGGTGACAGGGTTACCCACAAGCACTTCACGAAAATGAGAAGGTTGGCTCGTGATGACACCCCCTTTCTATTGGCTATGCCACCAAGAGCCACTACCCTGGTTGGTGACCAGATAGATGGTAGTGTCATACCACTACATGCCCATGGACCTAATAGGTCATCTCATGATGAGACCTCCCATCCACCAACTAGACCTTGAGTTTTATTTTATCTTACGGGTCCCCTTTTCTTACTGAGAAGGCTTTTATTGCTTTCTCGGGAATCCCTGGGCGAAGCATCTCAAAGGTTTTATTTTGGCTTTTAAATCTTGCCAGCTACTTTTACTCTCTGGGCCTTTAGCTCCTTCTTCCCACAAGGAAAGGTACAACCCTTCCTAGTGTGGCAAACCCAATGCCCGAACCAAGGTAGGGGAAGATGAGAGGGATAATGATGAAAAATGGTAAGTATGGAAGGAATGGACAATGACCTTTCATAGACCCATCCAGTGGCAACTCATCCTAAAGGGAACCAACTTACTAGGGCATTCTGTCACCCCCCCCCCCAGGTATGAACAAGTTAAACATCATAATTTTCAAGCAAACGTTATGAAATAAAGGAGAGTTTAGTGCAACATATTCAAATGCTTCGAAAATCAGAGTGACACATACCATGATACCCAGACTCATTACCTCATGGAGCAAGACCCACTTCTACTTCAGGACCAGGCTGGTGGGATGGATGTTGCCGATGTTGATAGATGGGATGCACTGAAGAAAAGATGGGCCCTTCGGGGCCAAGCTCAAGTCGTCTGGCTCTCGGTACTCCATGTCTAGGACTTGAGGGCCTCGAGACATAATCTCCTTAGTTATCCCTAGGATAGGGGATAACATCTGGCTCCAACTCGAGGAGATGTGCTCATCATAGAGCACATGAGAACCTCAGCATCTCTGGCATGACCTATATCCAGTGTTTTAAAAACCGTTGAACCGAAACCGAAACCGGCCGGTTTGACCGGTTTGATGGTCGACTGGTTTAAACCGGTCAATAAACCGAACCGGTTGGCCGGTTTATGACCAAACTGGCCAGTTTATGACCAAACCGGTCAGTTTTGTCATAAACCGGCCGGTTTGGTCCCAGAAACCTAAAATCCTCTAAAACCCCCTAAAACCTAAAACCTAAGTGACAGAGAAGTACATGGCTCATGTTTTCTCATGCAAGTTGGAGTTGTAAGGTGTTTTGGTGTGCARCTGAGGGTTATTTTGCCTTATTAATGCTATTTGAAGAGGTCCGCACCCCCTCCATTTCACCCACCCTAGTAATTAATGGTAATGTTAAATTCTTAAAGTAAAATTTTAACATTACCATTAATTGTTTCAGGATGTTTGAGAGTGGTTCCAACCTCATTGGACTTCATCTGGAGAAAGTAGAATTTTAGGTACCATTCAAAATTCAGTAGACTTAACAGTTTTCAGGATTTCAAGATTGACAAGATTGCAATGTTTCCACTAGATTCTATCATGTATGAGGGTATGGAACTGACATTTAATCAAGAGAACCAAGCTCTTTATGTACCTCAATGTTGGTGGCATTGATTGTTGAACTCTTTTGTCACGACCCCAGTAAAAATGTACCCTTCACTCAAGTATAAACTCTTCTATTGA